>VZTT01007330.1:1022-30372 GCA_013400855.1 Buphagus erythrorhynchus
ACAGCATCCTCCACAAACCACAGAACGGCTTGAAGACATGGCAGGCTTAGAAATGTTCCCCCATGGCTTTTGTGGATCCACCCACAAGTGCTGGATGGATCACCAGGAGAAAATACCCGCTCAGGAAGAGTTTGGGTATCCCTGGGGCGCAGCTCTCGGGGTTTGGGATAACAAATCTGCCAGATAGTAGGCGTGAAGCCTCGGTGGTAGCCTGGGTGTCATTGCTGCCTTCCCCTGTGACAGCAGGCAAATTGCACTGCCTCGAGGAGCCCAGGATGGATCATCCCCCATGCCTTCATGAAGGTGCTGCCAGCGGCAGGCTGGCTCCCGCTCCTGCCGACGTGCACTTTGGGGCTTGGCACCACCATGCTGCCATCTGCAAAGTGAGGAGAGGGTAACAAGCTGGTGGAGGTGGGAAAAGGCTGTGAAGGGATTTGGTGGAATGGGGTTCTGAGCATCGCTGTGGGCTTATATCCCATAATAATGCTGTCCCCACTACATATATATATATATGTGCAATTTTTTAGACCACAATGGGACTTTTTAATAGAAAATAATTGCTCTTCTTTTTGGGTAAGTACATAATTCCCTCCTGGAAGAAGTTCCCAGGAACTTAGTGGGATGCGCATGCCTGCGCGTTTCAGCAGGGTCAGCCCTCCTGTGCAAGTCAAATTCATGCAAAACACCGTGCATGTAGGCTCTAGTCTGCTGGGTTTAGATCAGAGACGGATCAGATGAGTCACAGGAATCTGTGGAAATAGATCAAAGTAGCAGCGCGCACTGGAAGGGAGCGGGGCTGCGAGCGTGACTCAGAGCGGGGGCCGGCGGGGGCGGCCGCAGCTGTGGGTGTCGGACCGAGACAGACGCGCAGAGATGGCTGCAATTAAGCAGTTACTGAAATGACTGGAGTAGTGAAAATGAATTTAAAGGCGCAGATTAGATTTCCCGGATCGCTCCTTGCTGGAGATCGGGGGCTGGCGGGCGTTTCCCCGTTGGATGCTGCGCTCCTGGAGCCAGCTCTCCCTGCTGATGTGGGAGGTAACTCCAGGGGTTGCTGGTTGGAAATGGGCTGGTTTCCAGCTGCTCTGTGCACCTCCATGACAGCACAGGATGGGTGGTGAACCCCTGCCTGGGGCCGCAGGCGCTGACCCCAGCAGAGGGAAGGAGAACTGAGGCGAGGGAGGAGTGCCAAGCAGAGACAGTAAGGGAACAAGGAGAGGAGAACAGATCTACATTTACTGGGAATAGTTACAAAACGCCCACACACTTCTGTGGGACTAGGATCATGCCCAGAGCTCACAGAAAAGCTTGAGCTGGTGGGGTTTTTTTTTATGTTGCCCATCCCTATCGTTTCTAGGGACTGGTGCCAGATCCCACTTGTGACATGACCCCAGCGCTCCAGCCCAGAAAGATCTTGGGCGGTACAGCTGCCTTTGCAGTCAATGCAAACCTCTTGCAATCAAGAGCCTCCAAGGGATGTGGGTTTGGCTCCTTTGCTGTTTGCCTCAGTGTCCCTGTGATGGGAGCAGCATCCCTATTCCAACTGGGATCCGGCCAGCTCCATCCCATGGGACCCCGCCTCGCTGCAGCCCCGTGTGGCAGATTTCTGGGAGGAGGGTGGAAGTGGAGCGAGACTCTTCCTCGCTTCTATTTTTAGGTATTGCTATTTCATGCCCTGCCAATCAGATTTGATGAGTGTGCGTGACATGACAGAAATCTGATTAAAATAAATAAATCAATGAGGGGCCCTCGTTCAGTAAGGGATGAAGGAAACCCAAATCTTGTGGTCACAAACGTGCATAACCAGTGGAATGGCACCTGCTTTGGGCTGATACCTAGGCTTTTGATGTTCAAGCTTCATTTCTATGCAGCAGCACTGCTGATTTAATTCACAGTATTAATTTACTTGAATCTGTTAGTAATTTTTATGGGTTTTGAGGTGAAAAAAATTTAAAAAGTCATTCTCCAAGGCCAGCTCCATTCTGTTACAAGATGAGAGATAAATAATTCCCTATGTGTTTTCCTGCCACTTTTAATGATGAATTGTAATTAGATTTGCTTCCAGCAAGTGCAAGTGGCTCAGGCATCTCATGTGCCATGAGGATGTTGTGTGCTGAAGCACAGCTCCCAGAAGAGATGTCCTCCCAGGTCCTACAAACAGGGTCTTGCACATTTCCAGGTCTGCCAGTTCAGGATTGCCTGTATGCTTCAGGAAACCTCTTAACTTCTTGGAAGCTGTGCGTGTTTTTCAGCGGTATTTTGATAAAGTGGCTCTGCCAGGAGACATGTATGCTGGGGATTTCCTTCTCCACACAGATGGCTGTGGAAAGAAGGCTTTATAATTTATTGATACTTTTTTTTTTTTGAGGTGTTGTGCACGGAGAAGGGTCCAAAGGATTGCTCTTCACTCTGATTGATATGAAGAACAAATTTTAGCAGGGAGAAAGGGTGTTATTTTGAATAATTAAAACAACCCACCCCAAAAAAACCCAGCCCCTTGAAGTAGTAGATGTGTAAAATTAATGCATTTTTAAAAGTCAGTGTAAGTGCTTCTAAATGTGTCCACTGTATCATGCTCTGCCCACGCAGTTGCAGCATTTCCCAGCACGTATGAGCAGCCCTGTCTCTGCTGTCAGAGCTGGCATGGCCACTGCCAGCTCCAGTGCCCAAATCTCACCTGGTTTCTAAACCTCAGGAACTACTCCAAGACTGCACTGAGCTGTGGGTGCAACAATTTGCTTTTTGAGGCTTCAGGAGGTCATACTGAAACAGCTGCCCAGTGTGGTACCTTCACTGCTGGTTATCCCTGCCAGTAGGGAGGAAAGGCACCTGCTAATGAGTTGAGAGACTTTAGGGCTGGGTGGTGGATGTCCTGTACAGAGGTGAGGAACTGGACAAAGGTGAGATGAAACTCTGTCACTTCCAGCCACCCTGCTGCTCACCTTGCTTGCTGCACTTCCCGGGAGGCAGCCTGCAAGCAGTTTCATGGAATATAAGTTACTAGAGATAGCTTAGATTTGCATATTAGGTAGTTTTTAATTTGTAATACTCTCTGGTCTACAGAAGTATTACCCATCATAGCTTAAAATACTTACATTTCAAAATATGGATTAGGAAGGGAGAGATATTTAAATGCAACATGATTTTTCTTTGGAGACACGTTTCTATTCCTGCCTGTTCTCAGATTGGGGTGCAATTACAGTGTGTCAGAGCTCAGGTTTCCTTTGCACTCCGTGATTGTCAGGCAGTCAGACCCCTGCCTTTCCCCACCTCCCTGCCCTGTAATTCAGCTGCTGCTCTGCCATGACACTTGGCTCTGGTTTAATTATGATCATCATTCAATATGGAAATTTCAAGGAGGCTGAGGGCTGGGTTCTTTGAGCCCCTCCTGCTTGAAGGCTCTCCTGGAGCCAGGGTTGCTTCACAAAGCTGTGCCCAGCAGGCTGTACACCTGGCAGGAGGGCTTTGCATCTCATGGGAGAAGCATTTTAGGTTTAAAACCAGGATCAGGGGACTGTGAAGCTGCCAGATGTGCAGGATGCAGGTGAGAGTCTGGAGCCATGAACCATTCTGCTTTCTCGTTTTGTGTAAAACCGGGTCTTTGGTGTTTTTTGCTTTTTTCCCTGTGGCAATTGGAGCCCACGTGTTCTGCAAGGACCCCGAGCAGGAGCTCCATGCCTGCCCACATCCCCAGCACCCCTTTTGGCCCTCACCCCAACCCACTCACACTGACTCATCCTCCTGCCCCACCACACCTTCACACGCTGCTGTTGCTGCTTCACCACTCCCTCCGTCACTCCATCTTTCTTTTTTTCTTTTTTCTTTTATTTTTTTTAAAGCCTCTTGAAGAACTTAAAAATTAAAACAAATTTTTCTTGTCATTCCCCTTGTCCACTGGAGATGGCAGTGAATGGCAGCCTCTTGCCATGCTTGTTTGTCACCTCATACTCTCTGTGGTTCAGTAATGGTATCAACCAGCTTGTGAATCTGTCCAGGTGCTTCAGGGGATGGTGCAGAGGTCCCTGAGGTCTTTAAAACTTTGTAAAACATGTAAATGTATAAAAAATGTTTTTAAATGATGGCAGCTCCCTACCTGTAAGGGAGAAAGGGCAAAGAAATTTCATATGCAGCAGCCTGGGAGACATTTCTGGCAGTTTGGGCTTTGGTCAGGAAAGACTCTTACGGGGAAAATCATGATCTCTGTGCTTGTAGTCTTGCCTTTCTGCAAGAGAAGGAAAATTTGAGGAGCAAACCACAGCTGTGCTCTTCCCAGTGCCTCTCCAGTGGCGTTTCATAAGGATGACTGGGACAGAGTTCATCTGCTGCAGCATCTTCCCAGGGTGAGCCAGCTCTGGTGCCCTGCCTTCAGACCAAGGGAGTTGAGCTGCCCAAGCTCAGCTGGCTCCTTCTCTGCTCCCTTTCCCACCTTTCACCCTCTGAGTGAGAGGAGAGGGGTCCTCCAGGCCCTGGGAAATGTCAGGTCCTGGCATTGATGAAGCTGCACTTGATGAAAAATCACAATATTCAGCCATTTCAAAAATATGTCAGAGTACAGAGGGACAGTTTTGAGGCAACACACGCTTTGCTGTTTGGTGTAATATCAGCCTCTGTTCAAAGCCCATTAATGTGCAGTTAGTTGCAAGATGACATTTAATTTTCTTCTGATTTTTCTTTTTCCCTCCTTCTCTTTTTCTCAGTTCCAGTTTCTTTTATCTCTGCCCTGTCACAGGCTTGGCTTTTGCTCCCTGAGGCTGTAATCTCTGAGCAAATATCCTTTGCTGATACACTTTGTACCAGCTGAGGAGCAGCTCTGTGTGCTTTGGGAGATCCGGTTTGGCCACACGTAGCATTTACAGAGTGCATTTGTTTATTTAAATAACTTTTGTATTTTCACCCTACTTGAACACTGGTAGATGCTGGGGTGCCAGAGAGGGAGATGGGAACATCTGGGTTTTTTTTGGCTGCTCTGTAGCCACTGTTGCAGAAGTGCATAAGGGCACATTCCCTGCCATAAGCCTCCCAGAACTCCAGGATGAATGAGGACTGGAAAGTGAAAGCTGGTAACTGTTGGTGGGGAAGGAGAGGGATGGTGAGGTGATGGGAATGATGGGGCCATGCAGCACTCAGGCCACACAAGCACTTCTTTCTGTGTGTTTTTGGTCTACTCCTTTCCCTGCTGCATGTGTGCATGGGGAATGCCACCCTGTATCCCTGATGGAGCATCTCCATCCTGAGATGATAACTTCAGTTGTGAGCTTAATTATTTTCTGGCATGAATGAGTGTGGGTCCTTTCAATCCCAGTACTGCAGAGCAGTGCTAGGGCCACAGGTGTTTCTGTGCCACTTGTGCTACTCAAGCTGAGCTGTTTGCTCAAAGCCAGTAAAGCACATCTCTTATATATTGCTTTCTTGAGCATCCCCCAGCAGTAGGGACTGTATTGGTCACCCTATTATTTTATTCTTTAATCTCAAAGCTTTGCTGAAGCATTTAATTTCTGTAAAACTCATGATTTTCTGGGTCTTTTAAAATTTTAATGGAAGTCTCTTGCACAAAGGAGGATGATGGAAGCAATGTTAGCCCATCAGTCCTTACAAATGACTCATCTCTATTTCAAGGTATTTCAGGTTACCATAGGCTGATGGAGCCTGTAAGCAGGAGATGGGCCTGAGGGTATTTGAAAGCTGTGCAGGAGGATGTCAGACATTTGCACTCCCACACTTTCACAGGACTGTTGAAAATGGATTTTGACGAAGCATCCATCCTCCCCTTTGTATTTGTTCCAGGAGGGGAACAAAATACAAGGCTGTATGGCTGCTATCCACCTGATGGCTTCCTAGCCATGGGGTACCCAAATACTGCTTTTGCAGGCTGCCTGTGCAAAATCCTCTGGGGCAGGGGAGTCTGCAGTGCCAGTGGTGGTAGAAGTCTGGGCGAGGTCCTGGTGCTTCCATGACAGTTTCCCTCTAGGAGATGATGCACTCACAGTACTGGGCTGATCAGTGCAGCTGCTGTGCAACACTGATGAAGCCCACAGTGTTTCTGGTGAGCTGATTGAGAAGAGATTTGGGCTCCAGAGGATCCCACTGAGTGAAAGCAGTTGTTGAAGTATTTTAAAAAATGACCTATATAGTGTTTACCTCAAGCTCAGAAATTGCTGTGAGATTACAAATTGCTGTTTGCCTGTGTTTTTTCACTTACCATTCACAACTCACATCTTGCATAGGGATTTTGGGAATTCCAATATTTCTGGAAAATCACCACTCAAAGCCTTGCTCTTGCACATCCTGCTAAAATCCCACATCCATGCATTTACTCTGGGCTGGATGGTCTGGCAGCCTGGCAGACCTAGCTGTGACCTCGTGGTAAGAGCAATGCAGGCTGAAGTGGCACAAAATAGTGATATTTCCTGAAAAAAAAAAAAAAAAAAAAAAAAAAGGTTGTGAAGCATTGGTATTTTTAGTGGCCCTAAGGGTCGGTTGTCAGGCATCCTTGTCCTGTATGAGGGTCCTGTGTCCTCTCAGAGAAGTGCCCAGTGAGAGCTGGCTCCCAAAACACCAACCAAGTCCCCTGTGTGGCATGTAAGGTATCTGTGGGTAATTCTGGTCCTTGGAGGATAAGTTCATTTATCTCCTGGCCAGGACCATGTTCCCCAGGCACCTGGATTTGGGGCCAGGCTCCTTGTCCCGGGCAGGGGATGCAGTGTCAGCTGAAATGACACCTTATTTCCATGTGACACCTGCTGGTAAGACAAGGCACGGCTGCCCTTTGGGATCGAGACCTGCTCGTGCCTTTTTTATTTTTCCAAAAAGCGCTCGTCTCTTACACCCTTCCTCTGCGGGGTTTATTGGTGCTCCTGGCTGGTATTCTCAGCATTCTGACTCATTTTGGCAGGTTGGAAAGTATTTTTTCCGGGGTGCTTATGCATACAGGATGTATCTCTTTAGGTGTTTGATTTTTTTTTTTTTTTTTTTAATTCTGCAGAAAAAGGGCTTTCAAAAAGAAATTTAAACTAATTAAACTTCGAATTATTTCCGTGCCAACAGAAGCTGCTCTGAATGTGAGCTAGTTCAATGACCTGAAAGCAGTGAGTTCCTGGCCCATAGAGGCTGCCATTACCCCAGTCCACATTTTATGAAGAAAAAGTAAATATGCTGGCTGCAAAGGAGATATTCTGTGTGCAGTCCTTGATAAGGTTTGTGGTGAGGACTGCTCCCTGGTTACAGAGCAAACACTGACTTCCTGAAGGCCTCTCTCTGCTTATGCAAATCCCCCTGAGCTTATCCTGAAATCCAGCATCACCCTGGCAGGTTTCAAGTGTGGCCCTGAGTGCTGCTAAGGTTGTGAACCCTTGATTTACAGTGTCAATATATTCTTTGGCTGGCTGTTTAAGAAGAATATCATTCAACAAACAGTAGTTGAATGCATTCATGTCAAGTGAAATCATTCCTTTAAGAGTTTTAGTTGTCAGGTATTCATTAAAGCAGGTTTCACATCAAAATGATTGTCACTAATACAGTGAAAACATCTTTTGGAGCTTTCAGGATTTTTATGTTGCATTGTGTAAATGCTGGATCTCCATTGGTAAGGAAATGTCTTCCTGGACCTACACAGTACTGTGTACCTGTGGTCCCCTTCAGAAGAAAATGAATATAGTGGAAGGAACAAAGACATTCCTGAGAGTCCTTTATGTAAATAGGGTGCAATGTATTGTAGCTACAATTTCAGCATAGCATTCCCATCACTTCTGCAAGCTGTTTTCCACCTTGTAAACGCTAAAAACTGGAGTTTGTATTTTATTATTTCTGTAAGGTGAAAATTGTCATTCTAACTTCATTTAAAAAAAAAAAGTTTCCCCAGTTAAATGAGAGTTATGGCTTAAGAAATTGAAAGTAAGTAGCAATCTGGTTACTTCAGACTTTGGATGCTTTGGAGAATTTCACTCCTCTGAGAGACTGCTAAATCAGCATTTAGTACAAACCAGTCCCTTTTTGCTTGTCTCAGGCTGGAGAAAACCAGAGGACACTGCTAAGGTTGAAATGGCAGGGGGTCCCAAATTCAGGTTAATGGGAGCTGCAGCAGGCCCAGCTCTCCCTGAAAGTCAGTCAGGTGCCTAAATACAGATCAAGGCAGCTCACTTCAGACTAGCTATTTTTGAAGCTCCTGGCCCTGGTGTGTGAATTGATGGCATTTCAGTTGCAAAGAGCAGATGGTACTTGCTAGTGATCCAGGACAGGTTTTTTGCATTAGTGTCAAAAATAGATCAAGTGCCAGCTGTAGCTCTTCTGGGTCAGTGGAGGTGAATTCACAGAGTGATGTGCACAATATTGCAACAGGATAGGGAAAAACCAGGCGTTCCTTTTAAGAGCACAAAGTGCTTTGAAATGTCTTAAACTGCTGTTCCACGTGTGGTGCTATTATTCTGCGTGGCTGTAGCTTTCAGGCTGGTGCAATTCAGTTTGCATCCAGCTCTTGGAGGCAGCTTTGGCTGTGCTGCTGGTGGGGCAGGGACACGTTCCCTTCCCAGCCCTGCAAGCTGGAGAACTCTCTGCATTCCATGGTGCTGGAGGGAAGAAGGAGCTGCTGTGCCCTTGTGTGCCTTCCCAGGAAACCTGGTTTTCAGAGGTGCTGCTGGGAAGGCTGCCAAGCTGATCCACTAAGAGCAGGCAGCGTAACGAGGAGTTTGGAGTGTTTTATGTTTATTAGAAAACTGGAGGAGATTCTGATTCTCAGACTACTGCTCGTTTTATGTGTTGCTGAAGTTTTGCTGTATTTTAGTGAGAAATTACAGAAAGGTGTTGCAGCCTCAGCAAGGATGATATGTTCTTGTTAGTTTAATTGGGCCATGACTTTTTTTTTTTTTTTTTTTTAAGAAAGCTATGATGCATGCGGAGGAGAGTTTGCATCATTTAAGGCAAAAAATGAGTTGTGTGCAGGGAAGCTGATCCACTTGCACACCCTGCTGGCTGTAGCAAGAGTGCAAAGGAAATGCATGGCTACACATTTTATAAAGAGACAGCATTCCTGTCTTTTTATAATCTAAATTAACTTTTTTTGCCATGGTGTCTCTCTTGGTTTTCACTTCTGAAAACACAAGCAGTGATGTGGGAGCTATAGAAGTCAGGGAGGTTGGCTGGCCAGGAATGTTCCTGCAAGCAGATTCCAGTACTTTTGGAAACCTCTACCAGATCCATGTGTCTACCAAAACGACTTCATCATGTAGCTGAAACTGCTAACATCTAAAGTAGGGTGTATAAGACACCTCTCCATGACCTAAGAGAGGTAAACAACACTCTGAGCTTGACTATTGTTGGGATTTTTCCACATGAAGAAAATTACCAGAATAGCAACACAGAGAAAAAAAAAACCTGTTCTTTGATTCTGCTCTGGAATCTCTCCCAGATGCCCATGTGATGATTGCCTCCATATGACTTTCCATTAAAAAAAAAAATCAAAGAAATAATGCTCCCTTTATCCCTGAACAAAATGTCTGCAGTGATTCAGAAACAGTTATTGCAGCCAATTTCCACACGTGGACCTGCTGCAGTTGACAGTGTGACTGAATTACCTGGGAGCAGTAAAGGTCTTCAGATTGTGTCTGGCCTTCACAGGGCATGTATGAAGACTAATATTTTGAAGAGTCGTAGGTGATGGTTGGCCACCCCATTTGAATCCTCTCAAGTGGAGCTAATTTAGAAAAATTGCTGTGCAGCTGGAAGCCAGGCTTTTTTAGAGGTGTCAGCCCTGAAACAAACCTTGTTCATTAGTTCTGGAGTGGCGAGGGAAGGCATGCAAACAATCAGTATGACTGGTAAAGCAAGCTCCAATTTATTGTCGGTTACAGTGATCTTTTATACGTTTGCTAAGAGATGCCTATGTGAAGTATACCATGATTGGTTGTTCCTTAAAAGTTACATTTTGCATACAGCTTCTGCTTTGCGATTTCTTATTGCCAGGGTTCCACCTTGTTCTCATGAGAACTTTTCTAAAGTTATTCATCTAAAATTACGTGAACAGGATGACAAGGTCATAGCATCAGCACATATTGCAACACTTACAAAATTGTATACAGTCTATCTTTGCCTGCTTCAGCAAGGGAACTGCTTGAACAATAGCCTGTTCAACAAGGGGTCTGTTTAAATAATTCTTCCATTGATCCATGGCCTTGCTCGGCAAGCCATTCCTCAACAGCTGAACACCTGCACTTTTCAAGACACAAATCCCAATATTCATATATCTGGGAGTCATGAGGCTGATGGGGCCAGAGCTGCCTGGGGAGGGGGGATTGACAAGACCCCTCACTTCTGGTGAGGGGGCACAGCTGACTGAGCATTAGCAGGCAGGGCTCTCCCCTTCTTCCCCCATCCATGATTTGGATAACCCTGACAACCTGGTAGCAGCACAGCCCTGTCTGTGCTGAGTGCCCTCCAAACCCCATCCCTACATCCTGTGGGCTGTGGCAGCTGCTGCGGTTATGCTCCAGCTCACTGGACTCAGGTATGTTGGCGAGACTGGAAAAAAGCATTGCCTGGTGATAAAAGTATGTCCTGGAGATGCAGAAATGTGGGGTTGGGACTACTTCCCTGTGAAATTGCTGCAGAAAAGGGGATGGGGGCAGAAGAGGTAGCCAGCAGGGTGAGCAGGCTCCGTTCACAGCTACTCAGGGAGCTCCCTGGAGAAAAGGAGCCTTCCCTGGAGGCAACCCACCTTTCCTTTTGCCATGTCTCCTTTCTGTATCTGGTGTACATAATGTTTTAATGGTCTCCAAGTCTTCCTGACTTGTTGGAGAAGGAGGTGATATTACAAATTACAGTGCTCCAAGGACAGAAGAACTTCGAGGTAAAACCATCACTAATATGATGATCCAACCTTCATTCACCATTTTACTCAGTACCCAGTGCTTGTGTTCCTGTCAGGTTTGGAAATCCTCTTCCAGGGCCTTGCTCTGGAAAGGAAACACTTGGATGCTCTGCATGGGGAGTTGTGGAGCTTGTATCCCTTTTTCACATCCATAACCATTTTTATCCTGTCAGGGGGACTTTACCCTGGTGGACAAGCTGCTTTTCCTTGGTGAGCCACGCTGGTGCAATATCAGCTTGTACCTGTAGGTTGTGCCTCTGGATAGCTTTTCCCATCAGCTCCAATTGCTCCCCGAGACCCGGAAAATGACGCAGTTTCTGCTTTACTGCTCGTGGATTATGTTAGTTGGGGAAATTATTAATCACTCGCATTTGCTAGATTACCTTTGCATCTGCATAAATCTATCATGAGCTTATAATAAATCAGAGCGAGATAGCTGCTGCACGGTAAAATAACCAACAAATGTAGCACAAGCCTTGGTGATAATAATCATCTATGCAGATACTTGCTTGTGTATATTTTATGATGCTTTCATATGATGCCAGCAGTGCACTAAGCACTCCAAAGCCTTGGCAGACAGATCTTTGCCCCACAGCACTCTTGGAGCAGGAGCAGTTCAGGGGAAGGGCAGTGAGGAAGGGTCTTGTCTGGTTGGGATGTTGGAGCAGCGATGTCATTGGGTGATTAATTAATATCAGTGCCAGGAGGAATATGCTGGGGCTGATGCGTTTTCTATGCTTGAGGGTTTTTTTTCTGTTGAATTCTTTGCTGTTCATTATGAAATACTTCTGTTGCTGACCACACCTGATAATGTGCCACTCCTCAAACTTTGTGAAATGCAGTGGAAATCCTGTGCTGATTTGGATGTTACAGTATGAAAGGGCTGTGCTTTGTGCTGCTAAGTGGAGAAGTAGCTTGGATATGGCAGGCGCAGGAGGAAACAGGCAACTTGGCTCAGAACAAGTTGAATTTAGTTACAACAGGTTTTATTTTGTTTTGCTTAATGACTTTGTAGAGGAAACAAAAATATCCCTTGTTTCTGCATATCCAGTTTGCATTGTTTTTACAGCATGTTCCTCTCTCAGCTCTCCTCCTCCTCTCACACGCACAAAAAAAGATGTTATTTTGTATTAAGCCATCGCTGTGGTATGCATGGTGGTACTACTCAAGGAAGTAAACAAAACAAAGCGCACCACAACTCTTCCTCTTGCACTGCAAACCTACCTGTCTAAAACATTTTTGTTGCTGTCTGGTAACTTTTATGATCTCCCCGCCTTCATTCTGATTGCTGCAATAGATTTGTAAGATAAGCCCTGAAAGCAGTGGCAGACACTACGTGCCCTGCCTGACAGACAAGCCTCCTGTGACACAGTAGCCCCGGTTATCTACCCAGTGGTGTACAAATACCTTGGATTATGATGAGATTAATTTTGGGTGGAGCAGTAAATCCCCATTGACTCTGCACTCGTTCAGCAGGGCTCACGTGCTGCTGCTGGAGTGCAGGGTGGCAGGTCCTCTCTCCCCACGGGGAGAGGAGAAAGGATCACGGGGTCCCAGAGGGAGAGTCTGCTACGTGCTGTTTTTGCAAAGTGCTCATCCTTCAAAAAGGAAACAACACTCGGTAAAGCGATGTTCCACCCGGCAGGTAACAAATAAGCTGTGCAGCAGCTGCAAGGTGACAAATTTCAGCTTCTCCTTTCAGCTGACGTGACTTTTCCCAGTGACACTATTCCAACAGAATGCTCTTGGGGTTTGAGAAACCACCACTTAACTACTGGCAATTCAGTTTTGAAAGTGAGTCATCTCCAAGCTCAGGAGCACACAATGATGCCTTTCAATGGCTTTTAAGAGCAGGGTGACTTGCATTTATAGATCCAGTTATCAACCTACAAGTAGGGCCACGGCAGGCATATAGGAAAATCAATGGGGACACTGCTAATCCTTTATTAAGAAATAATAAATTCTGCTTTTAACTATACCAAAGTAATTGTTCTTTCTTAGGAAGAAGAGGCTGACAGCTAAAGATACTCTGAGCTCGATAATCCACAGCAGGCAGGGCAGCCAAGGATAGCATCTTCTCTGTCACCTTATTTCAGTAGTTCATTGAATCTGTGCCTGAATCGGCATCTGAGCAATAGGTTTTCTTTATGAAAAGCACATTTTAAGGCAAATCTGTAATCCACTTGATACAGCAGTGAGGCGTTAATTGCTTAGACTTTATGTGCTAAGATGGTTGACAGAGAGTATCTTTATCCAGGGCACCACAATCATGCAGAACTAGGTTCAGACTTGCATCTCTGCAGCTCCTTTGAAAATTTAGGACTTGAGATCTGATCTGAGCATTATCAGTTCGACCACAAACACGGCCAGGCTTAAACCTGGCTTCCAGCTGGAGTGTAGTACAAATATGTATACCACAGTCGGAATATTTTTTGTCTCTTCCTTTTGCTTCTCAGTATTGCTACTGCAGTAACTGAACTGCTTGTCATCTCCAAATTGCTTTACACTCCCTGGATTTGAGACAATAGCACTTTTTTTCTGGCTAAGAGCTCAAAAGGGAGTTAGCTGGGCTGGCATGTTTGTTATTACCGATTCTCTAGTGCCCTTTGTCAGAGGGCTCTGGGGAGGGATGAGTCAGGGCCCAGCCCAGTCTCCTTGGAACTCAAGTCGTTGTTTGATGCGGTTTTCCCCATTTTCTGCAGTGCTTACACGACTGCACTGCCCAGGGATCAGAGATGAGTGGCAGAGCTCTGCCGAGTTAAGCACTGGATGAACATGTGATGAAGAGACAAGTGCTGAAGAGTTTGCAGGCTATTGTTGGTGGGCAAAGCTCATGGTACAAACATTACACATTCTCTAAGCTGATTGTTTTGGGGGGGTGGGGTGGTTTTTTCAAAGGGCGAAGTCAGCTGGCATTGAGCAAAGGCAAAAAGGGCAATTCTGTTTTCTTCTTTCTGGCTTGACACTAGTACAATGGCTTATCAGAGTGCAGGACTATTTTTTTGCACTGAAGACCAAAGACTAAGGGAATAGCTAGGCCCAGCTGAGCCCAGAGCTTTGCCTTATAAGGGAACTGTCCGAAAGCACAAACCTCCGACAAGCCTCTCCTGGGTAGGGAAATCCAGAAAGCGGCGGCGTGGTGATGTGTCAGACCGGAGCTTGCAGGGATGGCCAGAAAAACAGCACTCCTTTAAATAACTTTGCAAAACTTCAGCGTGAAGGAGGCCACCAGCTTCCTTCCGAGGAGCAGGGTGTGCAGTCACACCAAAGAAACAGCAACAGGTTTGCCTGAACAGGAGCCTCCTTTGTGAGTGTAGAGCCTCTGTTGCAGGCTGATACTTAGCTGACTTCCCGGCTGGAAGCTATAAACCCTTCCTGACTACAGGCACTTTCAGCTGCACGGAGAGAGCTCTTTCCCCTGGTTTAGGAAATGCTCCTGGTTGTCACCCCGGTCTGAGCTGTCCTCTCTGGCTGCTGGGGCAGATAATTCATGCTGTAGTCTGTGAGAACCTTAGCTATGTGCAGATGTGCCCAGGGGTTCTGAGAGAGGGAATCAGGCCAAGAGATTCCCCTCTAGTGCCTCAGGTCCCTTCCTGAGCTCCTGTGCTGTGTGCAGAGATGCTTTGCAAAGACTGCTGGCTCAGCAGCGAAGGTCGTGCATTTTTTAATTAAAAGGCTTAGTGGTTATGTAATGCCCCTGAAACCGGAATGTAAGCAGACATTGCACGAGTTTTGTTTGAAACATAATCAATTTAAATAGATCTGCTGGTGTCTGCCACGCAGCCATGTGACTCCCTTGGGTTTGGCATCTCTGTGCGAGACAGCGCTCGCAGACGGCTGGAGCGGAGCGGGATGGAGCGCAGGGAGGGAGGGATGGAGCACAGGGAGGGAGCACAGGGAGGGATGGAGCACAGGGAGTGTACAAGGTCTGCTTTGTACGGGAGGCAGCCTCCCAAACACAGCACAGCGGCAATGCTCCAGCCCCGGCTCTGCCTGTGCTGCCATCGCAGGCTGTAAAGGCTGCAGTCAGACTTAAATGGAATTTGCAAGCGAGCAGATGTGTGGAACTTGCCTTCCTCGTTTTAGAAAGCAAGGGCCAAAACTAGGAAATCCCCAGCAGCTTGTGACTGTCACCCAACAGGAGAGCTTCACCTGCTCCCACTTGGTGTCCAGTACAGCTTTGAAGACCCCAGCACAGGGCAGTGACCTCCAACACTTTGGGAATTCAGGTTGGCCAGCCCCCTGCTCTGGAGGTACATGGATCCTCCCTGAAGGAGAGGGATACCTCTGGGGAAGCTGTTCAGTGCCTGTCAGGGATGCTGTGAGTCTGGTTATGACTTCTGTGGGAGAAGGTTATGTATAGACTATACTTTGAGGTATATATTGAGGTATATTTATAATATATAGCGGTATATATTGAGAGAATATACCTCTAGAATATACCTTGAGGGCAAGTGTTCATGTAAGACACGAGACCTGCTTGTGACAACACTCAAGTGTACCATCCCCTGCTGTAACTGGGTATGGGTGACACTGCTGCCACATAGCTGTAAAGCTGGGGTAATTTTAGTGTAAATTATTATAATCTGGTGTTAATGAAAGAAAGCTTCAGGTCCCCTCACTAAAGGATCAGCAGTAAAAACTGTTTTAAAAAAACTAGATATAGATATATATACTGCTGTGCATAGAAAAAAGTTTGCGCAGAAACATCTGATACCCAAGAGCTCAATTAGATCTGATGAGGAGTCTGAAGTCACACTTCAAGAGCAGCCTTCAGAAGTACAAGGTTGTTTCCCCACATTAATTACATACACACGTAAGTGGCTCTGTAGAGATCTGAAGCATCATCTACTGAGTGCAGGTGCAGTAACATGGCACCTTGTCAAAAACTCTTGACAGATTTTAGCAAAACCTATGGCCTAAGGATAATTAGGAGCAATAAATATTTTTTTCACAACATTTTTTCTATTACCACTGCAAAATTTTGAATTTAAATTAAATCAATCCCTCCCATATCCCCATCAACATTTAGTGCAGGGTCCTTTCTCTCAGAGAGATCACTTCACTGTAAGTTGGTATTTTACATCCTGTGTGGGAGCAAGGCACACCAGAACCTGTCAGATCCAGAAACACAGGGAAGTACCTGTTTCTCAGGGAAGTTAAACCTGTACACTTTCATCTCAGGCTGGAGTTAATAATTGATATCCCTCAGATGTAAGCTACCTGCTTCTGAGGAAGTAAAAAACAAACATACATTCCTGCCCCAAACAAACATCCCTGTGCCTGAATTTGAGCTGCTAATGAGTAACTTTAGCATCTAGTTTAGGAAACAGGTATAAGCTCTTCTGTTTAAAACCCTTCTTGGTCAAAACTCTAGTCTTTGCCTTTGAAAGTACTGCAGCATCTAGAGGAGTATTCTTGAGCATTTTTTTGTGACCTGTGCTTTCCCTAACCCCTTTTCCCTACCTGTTGTCTATCCCTAAATGCACGATGTAGCTTTTTGAAGTGAACAGTCACACAGATATGCTGGTGTACAGTATGACTTGTATTTGACTCATAGGTTCATCTGAGGCTCTGCTGTTGGTGGGTCTGGAGCAGCCGTGGTAGTTTGAAGCACTTCAATGCAGTTCAGCACTACAGGATGACAGCTAAATGTTGACTTGTATGATATATCTTCTTTCAGTGCAGAAGGAAAATCCCAGCTTCTCTCAAAGTGGTGGTCACCAGAACCTTATGCTGTGGAAAAAACAACACCTCACGCTAACAAAAAAACCCCAAAAAAACTTAAGGTTATTGCTCTGCTTCTCATGAAAGACCGTATGTTTGAGCATTCATCTCTAACACTTGTCTGTACAGTGAACAGACAGCTCAACCACCTTGACAGCTACCTGCCTATTAACATAATCCTTTCATTGTCATTACATTGACAAATTACATTCTGGGTGCTGTTGCACACTCCAGGAAGGCAGTTTTCCTTCCAGGCATGGCATTTGCTCCTCCAGGATGACTGGCAGGGCTTGCCTGGGAGGGATGGAGTCACACCTGGCAAGCTAGGGGTGTCCTGTCTCACCACACTTCTGTGCTTTCATTTATAGGTTCCATGTCCTTTTCCTGAAACACCAGGAAACACCATGTCTTCCCTCTGGTATATGTGTTTTTTTAATTTTTAAGTTTAGCCAAAATTCAGGGAACTCAGACCTGACTTCAATCTGGTGACTGTAATTTTCACATTTACTTGATAGGGGTGTGGTTTTGACTGAGCACCTGTTTGATGGAGTCACACTGCCATGCCCTAGTGCTGTCAGGGTGCCAATCAAGTCTCTGGTTAGGGAGTAAACTCAGAGGGTGTAGCAGTGCACACCCTGAATTAAACCTGTATTACCTTACAGGTCTTACTCCACAGAGATATGGAGACCAGGTGCTTATCATGGTGTTTTGTGAAGATGTCAGTTGTTTCAGCCTGGCTAAGATCTGAACACATTCTGTTATTTAAGCAGAGACTTTAAAAACTGTAGGTCAGTTAGTAGACCTGGGCTGTAAACCTTTATTTTCGATGTAGGTAGATGTATGTTGGCTGTGCTGATACATCATCTCGACAGTTTGTAAATGATGTTTGTGGTATGAATCTTGTCTGGTGCTGCCACTCAAGGAGGTGATGATGACTAACAAGATGGTCAAGTTGCCATCTGTCTCGTGATGGGTTTACTTTCTCCTGTATTCTGTAGGGCAACGTTGACTTTGGGCAGCAAGCAAGGAGGAGGAACTTCCCTCAATGCTGCCAAACCACATGAGTAATGCTGGATACAGGCAGTATCAGGGGGTGACTCACAGGATGATATGTCAGCTGTGTGACCTTCTGAGCTGGGGCCTGGAGCCAGCTGGAGACCACTGATCAGCTCCCTCCAGATAACTCATGCTTGCTTTGTTACTGTTTGCAGTCTCTTCAGTGCCATGGCTGCTGTTGCCTGCATGTCCCAAATCAGCTGATGAAGCACTTGACTGCTGGTAGTCCTCTCAGTTCTCTAGCAGAGCTTGAGTATTGAAATGAACGTGGAGGGGTAGGGGTGGGATTCACCTTCAGATGAACAAAAAGGATCTCTTCCACTTGCCCTGTGTAAGAGCTCCTGGGATGATTCAGTATATAAAAAAAATGCAAGTGGTTAAACACACTACCCATATTATTGCAAACGCTTTCCAGACAGAAGATATTGCATTTGTGTAAGTATTTATATAATACTATGGCTATGGTATTTTGACCTCTTTTATCCCACACCTTTGTCAGGGCAGGAAAAGCTTGCTTTGTGCAGTTCTGGCACTATCAGGTTGCTGAAAACCCTTGCTTCATTTATCTTCAGCTCCTTGGAAGTGCTGAGGGCCACCAGCCAGACTGTGAGGTAAGAGTGATCATGGCAGTCCCTTCCAGCAGCAGCTGGGGAGGATGTTTTTGTGAGCTGGGCACACAGCACAGGTACACAGGCCTTGGCTGTGCACACCTGAGAGCACAGAGGAGAAGCCTTGCATGCATCTGTTTTAATCTCTAGGCCCTAGAGACGAATATCTGAATATCTGCGTGGGTTCACCGTGAGTGTGTCAGTCCTGCACATGGGAAGGCTGCCCAGAAGTGTGGAGATGTGCCAGCAACTCTTATTTCAAGTGCTTGGATAGGTCATGGCTGTGACTGACTGCCTGAGCAGCGCCTGCTTCCTTGCATATCCTCCCTGTGTCTGATCCACACTGCCCTGGGCATCCAGGAAATCCTTTCCACTGAGTCAGAGGAGGGATCCTGTTGTGTAACAAAGGGCTCGCAATCCATCATGGCTTCAACACAGGATTAGGACAACATCCACACTTTCCCTAAACTAATCTTCAAGTATGCTGGTGGGGCTGGGGCAGCCAGCCTCCACAGGGATGTCCCTGATGGTGTGTAGGGAATTAAAGGGACACCAAAGCTCCTCTTTGCAGGGATGAGCAACAGCCATAGAACTTGCCAGGGAGAACCAGCAAGTGCCAGGTCACAGCTGCTTCCCATCCACTTCCATTTCCTGGACAATAGTGTTCATTTCTTTCCAGATTTTACTTGCCTGGGAACTCAGTAACATCTGTTCCTCCAGGTTTCATCAAAGATGACCTCCCCAGGGCAGAAAAGACTTTTAAAAGTTGTTTTGTCTTTTTTTTTTTTTTTCTCTTCTGGTTTTGTTCTCAGAGCAGTGACTTCAGATGAGGCTTATCTCTAAAGGACAATTATAAAAATTATAATCTTGCCCTGCCTCTGCATTTGGCTTTTTGCTAAACAGTTTCTGCTCTGACTTGCATATGACACCAGCTCCAAATGCCCCTCTCCCCACTGTTCAGGGAGCTCCAAATGCTGCTCTTCCTCACTGTTCAGAGAGCTCCAAATGCCCCTCTCCCCACTGTTCAGGGCAGCAGGCAGAGCACTGGCAGCTGTGCCCATGCCAAGAGCCCTGCTCCCGTGTGCTGCCTTGTGTCACACAAATGCTGGACAGGTTGGCAGTGCCACTACAACATACTGTGCTCTGGCCAATTCTGCTGAGGATTCACAAAATGCAAAGGTATGTTCAATCTGCTGCACTAAAAGGAGTTAAGAACCAAAAAGGGCTCACAACAGTGATAACAAACAGATCATTTTTTAGTAAAAAACACCTCTTTAAATGGCTGCTTGCATGTGTGAGCCTGCACTTGGAGTTCTGGATTTTTTTTTTAGTGGATCAATATAAAGTTCATCTCTATAGGATCACTTATAGAACACAGAAATTTTTTAAATTCTTTTTTGTTTTCTTTTCAAAAACCCAAAACTGAGTAGCTTTGTTAAGAATGCTTACCTCATGATTACCTGTAGCACCATTCCTCATCGCTTTTCTCTTCTTGTAATCTTATTATTATAGGGTTAAAAATTGTAATTCTTTAGGAAGGAAAGATGAAGCAGTTAAGAATCATTTTATTCTCATGCAGCCCGATTCCAAAGCATTTCGAGCACTGAGCTATTAGTGCCTTCAGTGGACAGCCTTGTGACACCTGTGAGGAAGGCACTTGTATAAATGACCTCTCTCTTGGGCCATGGCATGGCCTTTGCACCCAGTGGACTGTTCCCAGGAGATCTCTTTCTGCTCCTGAGAGAGTGCCCTGATATCCTTCTGCCCACTCTGCTTCGAGGTAATGTGTAACAGACTGATTTTTGGGAATAATCTTCTCCATCCACTTGTAGCTCTTATCAGACAGCCTCTGAGAGCTGAAGGTTAAGCAGTTAAAGTTCTGGCTGGAAGACGCAGCTGACTTTCTACTTGAACTCTGAAACAGGCACTCAAAGGTTACACCTGTAACTTCGTGGCACAGCTGCCTCTTATTCATGCCCTTGAACTGAGAATAACAGGAGGGAACAGAGGTAGGGACGAACCAGCTCTGTCCTGCTACGGTCAGGCTGAAGCCAGTCTGCTCTGCTGCTGCTCTCTTTGGAGCACAGCATTCCCAATATGGAGTTTCAGCAGTACTCAACTTCAACACTGAAGTCTGTGACTGTCTGAGTGACAGTCACCTGGTGACTGTATTGCTTCTGCCTTCATCTTGTGCACATGACTTTCCTCCAGTTTTTAAGATGGAGGTCTCAGTGTGCCAATAAATGTGGCCTAGACATGAGAAGCATGCAAGAGACAGAAATAAGCCAGCAGAAAAGCACAGCTGTAATGCTACTAAAGGTGCTCACTCTTTTTCTCCTCCTTGTAATGTTTATTTGGCAGCTTTGGAACGAATTCTGTGTAATCTGTTTGGGGATAAAAAAAAGGCTATCAACCTTTTTTCAGAACTACTGCGTGGGAAGAGCACTGTTTCTCATGGTTTTCTTTTTCCATACAAGCACTTATCCTGAGCCAGACTGAATGCATTCAGGTGGGGGGTGCCAGGCATCCAGAGCTGGCCAATCCTCAGGAAGTGTTCAGCAGCATTCCATCACATAGATCCTTCTGCTTGTCCTGAACTATAGGTTCATTGAACTGAGCTGGTGGATGTTTCAGCTCATTACTTTCATAAGTTAATGGTTCTTGTTACTCAAATTAGAACTGAGATGTAAATTAACCTTTTCCCTCTTATCTTTTCAATAAAGGGTATAATCTCAGTATTCAGGATGTTTCTAGAAGATTATTACTCACTAGCATGGGGTTTGATTGATTAGTTCCAGTTCTAGCAATCATTAACAACTACTGGTAGTTTAAGAATTACTTCTTATTTCAAAGGGTGGAATTTATTTGGCTTTACACCAAAGGCAGGTTCAGTAAGCCCTGCTAAACAGCTACCTTTCTCTTCAATCATACTTCTGTGTAAAAGGGCAATACATTCTACTGCTTGTGCTTTTTCAACTCTGAATTTCACCTTTGCTGTTAAGAAAACATGTTGACATATAAAACAATGTAACTAACAGGCAAAGCAGAACAAAATGAGTCATTATTATTTAGGTTTTTTTTTTTCCCTTTTATATTATGCTTTCCTTATTAGAATATATCAATCGAAAGACAGAAATACAGCTTAAAAGGTAGATAACCAGAAGAAAAACTTGCAGAAATGTGCAAGGTGAGAGAAACTGGAGAGAAGAATTGAATGAAAATACACATAATGAAAGTGCAAGAAATGAAAGTAATGTAACTTCTTGATTATAGGGCACGTCTTCCTGCCTTGAGAGTGTGTAATGGCTGCAGTCATGATACAGTAAGTCAAAGCTGGGGAGAAAACAGGAAGGTGGCTGGATGATGTTTTTCTAACCATAAATACATGAATAATTACATGTATCTGGTCTGCACGCCTTCTGACCCAAAATACTCAATATAGTTCACTTTTTATTTGTTGTCTTAAAGTATTTTTAGCTGAAAATATCCTCCCTACTACAGCTGGGTTGCTCAACTATGCCACTGTTCTCTGTTTTAGCAGAGCCAGTCCTCAAGTATCCAACGAGACTTTAGTCAAACACAGCACATACAGCAAACAGCCTGAAGACAAAACAAAAATTCCTATTGAATGGACCACAGTAGGGCCTATTAGATTTGTTCTCAAATTAGGCCCATGATGTCTCGGGTGATTAGTGTAGGGTGTTACAAGGTTACTTTCTATGCAAGTATATGGCAGAATAAGAGATGTTCTAGTAACTCCAGAATTTATATTTCCTAAAATCAATATAATCATATTATTCAGATAGTCAACTAGTTTGGCTTTATGCCTTATTATACGGGTATCTAATTGCTCAAAGCTCTGTTGGTTGATCAAGGAACCAGATGAAGCTGTCTATTCCAAATATCCAAGCACATGGTCATAGTTTAAAAGCTGCCTGTGACAGAAAGGCTGTGAAGTCTGACAACATCCCTTTCCTGTACAAGTGTACAGAGAGAAACAAAATTATCAGCATTTCTTGGCTACTGCTCTTGCTTTGTGCCCTTCTACAGCATGTTAATTCAAAGCACCTCAAGACACGTTTCACAGCCTTATTATGTGAAACTCCTCTTTCTCAAAGCAGAGAATGATGACCTGTCAATTTGTAACCCAGCTTGTTTCACTTCTGTTTTACAGCACAGCCCAGTTCAATAGCTATCTCAGGACAACTGTGAGGGAGTGACAAGCCATGGCACATGCGTGGGAATGAGTGATGTTGCCACCAGAGTTCATATAATGTTAGAAACACACCAATTTCCACATCACAACCCAGTCACTTGAGGTAAAAGCCCAAATAATGTGGTCTGATACTGCTATAAAAAGTATGCTGAGGGCGAAAAATACTATTTAAAAGGTAGAGTTTCTTCTCTGATATGTTTTCCCATCAGCACCTGACTTCAGCACGAATTTTTGTTTCAAGCCCAGTCTGAAAAGATGGAGCATTATGAAGCAGCTAAAGATGATGTGAAGAAGTTCTGTGACATCCGTTAAGATTACCAAAGCACAAATCTTTGGCTTCCACAAGTGTTTCAAATGCACCAAAATTACCATACAACATTTTTGAATGTTTTTCTTCTTGGAATTTAGGATGAATATACACGTTTAAACAGTAGACTAGTTATTAACCAAAACATGTACTTTATCCAAGCTATTTTAAAACCTTGATCGCTCTACTTTTTAAATCTTGGAATTCAGTTTTGCAATCTTCAGTCCCTTGGCCTACTGTTGTGGAACTGTTCAAAAGTCCTTGGATAAACATTAAATACCCTTGGAGTGTGAGGGTACACTCTGTGCTACTGGAAGTGCTGCTGTTCTTTCTCCCTTTCACCTCCCTAAGAAAGTTACATGTTTATAAAGAGAGAATTAGATGTTGGGGAAAGAGGGAAATCTTTCAAGGTTACATCCTTCAAGAACTAAAAAACTAGTCTGTTTTCTCATTAGTCTTTATGGGACCATTTGTTTTTAAGTAAACAGGAAACTCAAACACTCTTGCAGCTTGGAAGGAGACTGGCAACTCACAGCAGTTGCAAAGGAAGGCTGAGGTGATTCAATCACCTGAAGTGTACATTCCTCTTCCCTCAGTGCAGCAACAGAAATAGAGGGTGCCAAAAATATCAGGGCAGAAAAAAGCATGTGGTTTTGCTGATTAGTTTGCCATTTCAGAGGCCGTGGGATTTTGTTGAGGCTGGCATTATACCCTGTACCCAATCAGAGTGGTTTCTATGTACTCTAGAGGAGCCTTCTGGAAGTGGAAGATGTTTAAACTATTTGAACTAGCACTTACGATGAGACAGTTTCCATTACAGTCTGGCTGCTTGTTTTGCTTGCTTCATTTTACCTTGTTTTGTTTTGTTTCTCTGCAGGGAAGCCTTCCTCTTAAGACTGGATGTTTTGTCAAGCTTAAGCTCCTACATGGCTACAGGTATTTGTGAAAGGGTAAAACCAGGGCTTTTCCCTCATGGGGCAATTTAATGGGATGCACTTTTATGCTTTGGCCTGAAAGCTTGTACCTCTCCAAGGGTCTTTTTAATGTGCTGAAATTCAGAGCTGAAGGCTTAGGACAAGGGGAGGATGCAGCACACACTGCTTTCTCCATCACTTCTGAGCTGAGGTGGCCCATGCAGATCAGGGAATGGGTTTGTGTTGGAAAGGACCTTAAAGATAATCTCATTCCAAACCCCTTCCATGGAGACGGCCATCTTTCACTGCATCAGGTTGCTCCAAGCATCATACAACTTGGCCTCGAACACTTTCAGGGATAGGGCAGCCACAGCTTCTCTGGGAAACCGGTACCAGGGCTTCATCAGCCTCACAAATGAATAATTTCTTCCTAATATTTAATCTAAGCCTGCTCTCTGTCAGTTTGAAGCCATTCCCCTTGTCTTGGCACTGCATTCCCTTGTCCAAAGTCCCTCCCCATCTTTCCTTGGGGCCCTTAAGGGGCCTAGTAACTCAGGTGTTAATGGTCAGCAGTGACTGCCCAGTGCTGTGGAGCTTTGTACATGACAAGCCAGCTTTGGTCAGCCTGAGTGCTCTGACCTCCACCAAATGCTGGCACCAATTTTCTGTGTCTGTTCTCAAGAGCAGTGAGGCATGAGCCCACGGGTTCCCCTGAGCTCCCTCATGCATACTCATCTCAGGCATATGATGGGGTAGTTGGATGTTGCAACTTGTTTCTTTCTGCTTGCACAAGGTTACCAAGGCTAATATTTGAGGACTAGGAATACAAACAGAAGATCAAAATTTGTTCCTGCTCCCTGGCCTCCTGTAATATCAAGACTGCAGTTTAAGAGGTGTCATCAGAATTAAGCATTAAATGTGATTGTAGGTGGAATGCATGGGGTATGTAACAGTATGATTTAGGTATATTGTAGTGCAAATAACATGCAGTGTGCTGGATGCAGCAAGGAATGTTTCCCTGTTAGCTTCTGAAGGTGGATGTTCTGACATGTGAAGAATTTTACATCTGAAAAATGCTATGACTGATAATGAGCATGAGGAATGATGGTGCTGTCTCACCAACCAAGATGAAAGGAAGCATAGAGTAATAGGAAAAAACTGTGCCAGTCTTTGCAGGTCATCCTCAATAACTCTACTTCTGTGATTTGCTTGCTCTTGTTATATATTGTAGAACACATCATATGTTGTCTGTTAACCATGCTAGGAATGTCCCAGGCCCTTGTTGTCTTTTTTCATGTCAGTCTCGGAAAATCCTCCAAATATTCTTGTCTTTGAATTAATTCCTCGCTGCCTCTGTTTGCCTGGAATGTGAGTGATATGAACTGAGCTATTGACTCATCGATGTGCTATGCAGAGAGGGCATTTTTTGATTTTATTTTTATTGCTTGTCACTTGAAGTCACTCCCTCAACCATTACTTTCCAGTTAAATAAATCTTCTGAATGTTTTCCTCCTTGTAAGATTTCTGAGCTGTGATGCCCAAACATTTGAACTTTCCTTTTCTCAGATTAAATAGTAACTATTTACTGCTTATGCTTCTATGCTCAGAGGTAGCTGTTCTGTATCCTCTATACAATCCAACGTGGAATGTTTCTTGTGACTGAGCACCTTTCCCTTGAATCAATATAAAAATATTACCCAAAGATGCAGCAAGTTAGCCTCACAAAAGGAAAGAATATTCTTAGGAACTGCTGCTAGAATGGGTAGAAATACTTGAATAGGTAATAGTTGTCTCTGGTCCTTAGTTCTCTTTTGGAAAGCATTACCCTGCAACAAACGAAATGGAGCCAACATAACCATTTAAAATAGCAAAGTAAACAGTTCATGTCGTAGTCAAGATAATCCTTAATTTCTGCTGCTTATCTGAGATCTGCCCTGCTGATCTGATGGGAGGATTTAACCTTCCTGAAAGCTGTTATCAGTGTATGTGCTTGAACTGGGAAGACCTCTTTGCACCTGCTTTTCAGAGCCCTTTCTCCTAGGAGATTAATGCTGCTATGCCCCTTTTAGAAAGGAAAACTTCTGAAATATGGATTATTTTTAGAGAGCTATACTAGGAATATTTTGCTACAATACAGCTTAAGGGAAATACTTTAAAAATAATGCCTATTTAAAAGATCGTAATTTTTTCTTTCCTGAAGAACCTTGTTGTCTTAAATTCAAATAATTTTTGTCTTACAAAAGAACATGTATATTTGTGGAAATTAAAAAGAGAATAATTGGCCTATGGTTACTGCTGGTTGTGTAACCAACTCAAAATCAAAGCTATGGGGAATTTTAATTTCAAATTTCTTTGCTCTGTGTGGAAACCATTTTGTAATTTTCTGTTTCTCTTGGGATACTGTGTGAAACACAGAATGGCAGAGCAGATGGTGTGTCTTCTCTTTCCAAAGAGACGAGTAATATCACTCTGTTCACAGAAGAAGTCTAAAGGGGGTTTCATTGGGATATGGGAAAGCCCAGTCTAACATTTGGATCAGTACAAAAATCAGTGTCAGTTTAACAGGTTTAATGTATAATGCTTTTCCCAAGCAAATGGTGGTGGTTTTGATGCTATTTTTACTAAATTTCTTATGGCTTATTTTAAATTGAAAAAAAATCTGTCTGTAGATTAAGACTCTCTGGTATACCTGTGCCAGTGGGAAGAGGGGAGAGAATCAGTGGGTGAAACGTCTCAGGCTTAGTCATAGTAGAAGCAAGGAGTGATGGCCTGAATTATGCAGCAAAAGTTCTCAGAATAGCGAGTGAGTCACTATTGCCCTTGAACTTTCTGGATCTGAAACTATATTTATCATTTTGCATTGTTCCCAAGCTGTGTATTTGTAGTCCCACACACAGAGCAACTTGCATTTTCTGCCCTCATGAGCTAAAACACAGACATGGGAATTTCCAGGGAGAGAAGTCAAGGATCAATTTCTTTAGGTGAGTTTTAAGAAAAGGTTTAATGAAGAATACCTGTAGTGGGAGACAACTAATGTGCTAATGTGAAGGCAATACTAAGAGGTTAAATAGGAATAAGTCAATAGCGTATAAAGTAAAAAAAAAAAAAAAGAGGTGAGTAAAATTAAAAGTTCCTGTAGGGGTCAAGTATCATGGGGTACTGTTTTGAGAGTCAAATATTTTTGTGAATGCAGTAGCTTTTTCTTTTCCTTTTCACCACATTATCTGCAACGTTCTGAACAGAAACCAGAGCACTAAAAGGAAAGATCCAGATCATTACATTTTTCATTCTTCCACTTCTTCTCCCCCTACAGTGTGAGATGAATTAGACAAGTTTTTGCCCCAGGTTGTGGCTAAACAGCTGGCTTAGAAAAGAGTGCAGTTGTCACACAGGCAAACCACATTGGCACTAAATTCAGAATCCTCTAGCGTCTGCAGAACTGTGTGTTTGATTAGTGAACAAATACACATTCTGGAAGAGACAGCACTCACTGTCTCTGGTCTTAGAACAGCAGACTCTGTAGAAAGAATGGAAAAGGTGCTTGAGAGACTTCTATCTTTAGAGTACTTTACATAACGGAATTTTAAAAATGAGAAATATTATTATTGGGCGGCAGGATAAAAGAGGCAGTATTCCCTTGCCAAAAAGGACTTAGCAAATGGAAATCCAAAATTAGTTCCAGGAAATATAATAGATAATGTAATAAGTATGTGAGAACTGCAGGTACTTTGCATTTTTGTATGTGAAGTTACTGCAGCACAGGATTACACATCCCACACTGGTGTTTCAAGTTTCCTTGATCAGTGGGAAGAAAAACCATTGATGTGTGGAGGCTCATTTTATAGGCATGGATTATCAGCTATCTTTATGTCTTCTTCCAAAAAGCTTCATGGCTGTTGTGACAATTTATTAGCATAGGGAACTCCTGTGGGTATTTGTGCTGTCGGGTAAGTAGAAGCACAAGGCAAGACTATTCTCCATGTCTATTTGTAGTTATCTCAGAGTGCATGAAAAATGGGTAACAGAACCCTCTCTGTACTGTTCCTAGACAGCTGAAACTTTCAATCTGAGGGGTGGTGGAAAACAAAAGACCAGTATCTTCAGAGTAAAACACTTCCAATAAAGTAAGTAGCAAGATCATTTTAATTCAGAATCGCAGCTTTTCTGCCCCCACCTCTGCCAAACATAATAAACATACCAGATGAAATAAACCTCAATGCATGGGGAAATTGTTCACAAGGAAATTTAGCAGTAATAAACTCACAGCTCCACAAGTATTTACATTTTTGCTCTGAAAATTAAGATTCCTAAACTGGGAAGACTAGGGACGATTAAAAACCTGGTTTGCACGTTGGCATTACCGAGGAAGTAGGATGACAAGAAACCTCCTCTTCTACTGTTGCCCATAATGGATACAATTTGCTAATATAGATTTGTACTCATCTAGGACAAATTTAGCAGTTGGTGATGGGAGCAAAGTTTCACCAACTAACTGCAAAATCTGTGGCTTCCAAAATGTTACATCCTGACAGCTGTGACAGAAGCTTAAGTGTATATATATAAAGAGTGACATTTACACATTGTACAGAAGCCCTGCAGTTATTTTCTGCTACTCTGCTACACTTTTGCCTTTAGGACTCTGCAACCATGGGTCGGTGGCTCCCAAACTGGGACCTGAAGGTGAGCAGCAGCAAAATTTCCACACTCGGATTTAATGTTTGATGATGTGAACACGAAGAATGGCCTCACCCAGTTCACCTAGGCATCCAGGTGGATGATTTTTGTGGGTTTGTGTTTGGTTTATTTATTTTTCTTAAAAACTAAAAACTTCAGATATTTGAACCAAGACTTAGAGTGGAGGCTGTAAGTTTTGTCAATGAGCCGTGCAGTTACCCTTTTATTGAAGGTATGTGGAAGCCCCTTAGTAGCTCTGCTCCTTGCCAGAAGCGTTTGCCCCAAAGAGTTTGGGAACAGCCATTCCTGCTGAGGGTATTTCCAACAGGCCCCTGTTCCCTGAGGCCTTTCTTTGCCTGGTGGGTGACAGACACAGGCCCTGTGCATCCTTCTCTCTTCTCTGTGGTGACCAATGACAGGACTGAGGGAATGGCCTGAAGATGTGTCAGCAGAGGTTTAGGTTGGATTTTAGGAGAAGGTTTTCCACCCAGAGGATGGTCGGGCAATAGAACAGGCTCTCAAGGGAAGTGGTCACAGCACCAGCCTGACAAGAGTTCTAAAAAGTGTTCGGACAAGGCTCTGAGGCACACGGTGAGGCTCTTGGGATGTACTCTGCAGGGCCAGGAGTTGGGTTCGATGATCCTTGTGGGTCCCTTCCAACTCAGCGTATTCTGTGATCCTGCCGGCACGGCAGAGGCAGTGCACGTCGTAATCAAAAACACACAGTTTTAAAAAACGGCCATATCCATGGCAACCTGAACCCGACACCGCCGCAGCCGAGCGCGCTCCCAACGCCTTTACACGTCGCAGAGCGAGGGAGGGAGGAAGGAAAGGAATGAGGGAGGGAGGCGGCGCGCCGGGGCCCCCCTCAGCGCTGCGGGTGCGCCCGCTTGGGGCGCTGCTGCTCCCGCCCCGCCGGCCGCGCGCGACACCAGCGGCCCCGCGGGGAAACTGGGGGTGCGGCAATTGCCTGAGTGACGTCCCCGCCGG
>VZTT01007331.1:389-26611 GCA_013400855.1 Buphagus erythrorhynchus
TCCTCCTCCTTCTTGTGGGATTGAAATAATTTGATATGCCAAATTAGACAATGCCCTAAATCAATCAGTAGCTCCATTTTCGTCAGTGGCTGAGACTATTTCCGAAAGCAGGCAGGAGATTTAGCTACCTAACCCCAAACTGATGGAAGATAAGAGACCACATCCCCTTGAAGACATTGAGAACATTGAGCTGTGCTCTTTTCCCCACACTTTCCACAACTCCCTTATTTCTACTTAGAAATAACATAATTGCAAATTTCACAATGTTAAGTAATTTCTGAAGGACTTTTTCAACTTCTCCTTTATACTTCATGGTCAACAGCACGCATGCTGAACATATGCTTTAATGACAGCCACAGCAATAACTAGCACAGAAATAGTTTTCTTTCAAACACTTCAGAATAGTAAGGAGGTGGGGGAGGGAAGTTATCAGCAATAATACAATTTATTAGACAAACCCTATGTGGATGCCATGGCAGGTCTGCTATCAAAGGCAAAAACCTTCAGGCTTTTTACATCCCATAATCCCAATGAAAGCCTGCTTTTGCAGATACCCTGCAGTTCATGAATCACTGGCTGTAGCATACAAAATCCCCTCTTTAAGTAATTACTATACAATAGACAAATCTGTGCAGTGGCTGATGTTATATAAAATATTCCAAGGCTGTCTCAAAACCACAACATATTTAAAAAATCTCAACTGGAAACAAGTGTCTTTCAGTAAGTATATGTTGTGAAATAGGGAATGCTGTGCTCTAATCATGTTAGGTCTGTCCTGAGGACTGGAAAAGGTCTGGCAATAAAGGAACCCAAGCCAGTCATGGACACTAAATGGCTCCTATCTCTAGACATTCTTTTCTACTTGTTTTCACTTGGGCTTCAATACACCCTCAAACTCCTGATTTTTACATATTTGGATGGTTCTATTATTGCCAACTTGGTTTTCAAACATCAAAGAACACAGAATCATCTCAAATCCATGCATTGCCTGGATAATGGGCCTGGCTACCTGGCTTCCATTTATTCAGCAGAATGAACAAAAAGCCCAGTATTTTTAGGAAGATACCAAACCTAAACCCTGGTCTTGGCTGTGCATTACCTTGGTAATGCAGCTGACTTCCACATCTTGATCAGAATGAACCAAAAGCCTGGTATGTTAGAAAGACAACAAAATTTCACCAGAGTCTTATCTCTATACTTGGTTCTGATTTATCCCCACAACTGAAAAGTTCAGCTTCTGCATTCAGCAACAAGGAAGATAGGTTTTCTTTCATGAGGAGCCCTTTTTTACCTAACTTTGGTTTCATCTATGGACCAATTACTTCAGCAAAGCTTGTACCCTTCAGCTAGTCTGTAAATCAGACTTGGAGTGACAAGTGGGTGGCATTTTGCCAAGTCACTCCCAGAGCAGACTAGCAATGCTCAGTCATACCCACATAATCAGAAAACAAAAAAAAAAAGGATAAAGAAGGACAGAACTGTCGTACAATTTACAGAGCATGATGAGTATGTTCAATTTGGATTAATTATAAAATATGTTCTATTCATCTACTTACAGTTTAAGATCTGGTGAATGGCACAGCAGAAAAAAAATCTAAACTGGAAAATTAGCACTACTTTAATTGCAAGACTACTGACTTTCCTCTTCCTTTCAAAGGAAGTACACAGTCCTTCTTCAGTGGAATCCATGGCTTTAGAAATGTTGATCTGAATCAGACTTAGCATTTTCAGAAATCTCCTGTACCTCCCACAATGTCCAAGATTTATTACATACTTTATTTTCTTGTTCTTGGTGCAAGAAATCTGCAGGACAGTTCAAAGTTGGTTTGCAAAAAGAAAAATTATACTGGTCCACAAAACAGAAGGTCAATCAACGTTTTGGAAGTGCTTTATGAACTGGAAATCTTTCTCTGAAGTATTTCACTACAGCTCAATAAAATATTACATGCTGGCGAAATTTTATCCTTTTAAAGTTGGCAATGCTTTCTTTGCCAAAGAGTAAGTTTTGTTCAGGTTTAATTTGCTTTCAATGCTCCTTTTAAAATCAATATAATCTCTCCAGTGCAGTTTCACAGATTCCTGAGATAGTGTAAATTAAGTGACCCACAGCAACCAAGGCACAAACACCAACGACACAGTGAAAATGTGGAGGGACAGCAATTACCAGGAAACACCAAAATCTGGCAAAGGCTGTCTGTGTTAGGTTTGTGTGGAGCTCCCAGGCAGGCTGTTAAATCGGGCATAAGTTTTTGTTTGAAGGAAGGCAAAGCTATAATGCAGAAGACTTTTCTGGGTTAAGTCTGCCTTTTTGTTACAAGCATCAGTCACAGAGTGCAAGTGGTTTAAGACACAGTGAAGAGTTTGGCAGAAATTTGGACTGCTCTGTATGTGGGATGTTGTGATTCCTCCAGCTGCAATTCCCTAGGATGCATTTCACCTAGCCAACACCTGACAGGAAATATTTAGGAGGTTATAAGTCTTCTTTAGAAGAAAATTACAGCAGAAAGAGGTCCAATATAACAACTAAAACATGAAAAAAAGCTTTCTGACAGTTTGTGTTCTAGGTGCCTGGCTGAAATCCTGGCTCCATAAAAAGTCTTTTACTGTGCACTTCCAAGATGCCAGGTTTCTCAGTGTCTTGCTAGCTTTCATATATATTTGACCTACTATGTTGCCTAGCATCATAGTCAAAGAATAGTAGATTCAGTCTCACTGTGAAGAAGAAACACAGGACACACTGAGATGGTTTGCACAGCCCAGTGCACCTCAGGAGGCAGCCATTTTATACACAAAGAAGGTGTCCCCATCCTTGTAATTTATTGGATTTATTTGACAGAGGCAAGTAGGGAGAACTTTGAGAGCACTTTTTGACACTGTTGATGTGTTGATGCTGATCGTATTTTTCTCTAGAGAGTTTTATTGACTCAATAGATTACCAAGATTTTAGATTCAGGGATCACATTGCTACAGCATGACAACTGATTTGTCTGCTGTAACAGACACAGTTGTACCATAACTGTTCCACAGTATCTAATCAACTTTTCATACACATACAGGTTACTTGGGAGTTTTAATTTAAAGCACAGAACAAAATATCCAGCCTTATGAAAAAGGGTAGTTGTGATTGTCATACAGATGTTTTCCTGAAAAAAACCCTGACTCACAAAGAAAATCAGAGAGGTGGGAAAGAATGGGTACAGTCTTACCATTTCATGTCAGTTTAACAAGCCCATTGTTGTCAAAATTGCAGCAGTATCAACAGACAAAATAGTCAGTGTCATCTTCTCATCTTCTCATCTTCTCATCTTCTCATCATCTAAGCCCAAGAAACAGAAACAGAAGTTTTAAAAGCTGGCATTTTTTCCCCAAGGCATGTCCAATGCCTAATATCAGTCTTTTTCCTGTGTTCCTGGTCAAACTATCAATGTGAATGAGCACCAGAGTGAGTGTCCATCCTGGCAGGGTGTATGAACGCACAGAACCGCGACTGAGATTAGAACATAGCTTCCAGAAAAAAAACAGGCATTAATCTATGTCTTATTTCTTGTACTTCCTCTTAGCCTGCACCCTTTCAAAATACAGAGAATGAAAAGATCATCAGAAGAAAGTAACATAAAATGAAATGTAAAAGTCCCCATGGTTCTTATAATCATTTGGAATATTCTATATAGCCACCAAACTCAAGCAGGGATCTTTGATCTATTGTGCTGTATAATGTGACCTCAAGAAAATGAGATGGGAAGGTAAATATACAAAGTAGGATTTAACAAGATGCTGGGTGAAGAGGGACAAAACCCCTTTTTATGGTTGTCAGGAAAAATGAGGGTGACATTCTTACAGAGTTAGAAGGAGGTCAATAAATCATCATCCTTATCTTGCAAACAGTGCCTGTGACTTCAAAAATTAGCTCATTTATTCTGCACAATTAAATTTATTGAAGTGTGACAGAAAAAGTTTAGCAGTCACTGATGCAGAAAGGCAGCAACAACGGAGGCAGGCAACTGACTGAATGACACAATTAGTTGATTTTCATTTTATTTATCAATATAATTATTGAATTGTATTCATCTTATTTCACAGATTTTTACCATTATTAGAGCCCAGGCCTCTAGGGAAAGAATTAGTTCAAATTTTCAGTCTAACTTAATGTGATTATCGAGCTGGTAATAAAAGAAAAGTTCTATAAAGAGCTACACAATCTTGTATTCAATGTCACCCCACCATCCAGCTCTGAAATCCAGAAACCTGTCACGTAAAAGCAGTAAATTGAATGTGAATTGTGAATGTCCTATATTCTCCAGGTGGCAACTGAACCTGTGTTTGTGGGATCCACCTTGATGTGATCTTAAAGGAGCCAAGAGTCTATCTGAATTTTAAACTCGGGTATATGTTTCTTTCTTAGAAAATACTGCAAACAAACAAAACTCCTAACTAAATGAAAACCAATCAATACCAACAAAAACCTCAAAAAACACTCATTGCATCATATTTGACCCCACCTCTATGACAAAGTTCAGTAAACTAATTTGTAAATGCTGTGAAAACAGTGCAGGAATATTAGAGAAAGACTGCCATGCCAGAGGAACAGTGGATGAGTATGATTCATATGCAAAATTACCACACTGCCCATTTTGATACACACTGAAAAAATATCATTCCAAAACTACTGACAAGTTTTTTTAAAACAAAATACAATAAAAACAATTTACAAATTAGAGAGGTTAGCAAAAGTTATTTTTCTTCTTGTCCAGTCCAGTTTAGAAGCATCTAGACTACTCGAAGTTGCTGTGGCTCACTTCTTGGCATGCCTTCCTGTCAATCACAATGTCTGCTTTGGTTTTAAACTTATTAGAGACAGAATGAGAAAGGCTGGACCTGACTCACGCACATATTCCACCCTTGCTTTCTACATACATAAGGAATCAGGCATATGTTCAGCAGTAAGCTGAGTAATAATTCATGTCCTTTCTCACAGGTTCAGGAAATTAGACCACATGCTATTGCAAGTGTCTAACTTTTCCAATGTTTTGAAAGATTATTTCCATTGCAACTAGCTTATTCAGTTCTACCCTCCACTTACCATTCCATAAAAATTAATTTATTTGCTCTGAGAAAAAGACATACGGGCCATTTTTTTCTAAATATTGGTCAAAGTGTCATGGAGCATTGCCTAAAGTATTAAAAAATGGAAAGGGTGCAAAATAATTCTATAGCCATAATTAATAAGAATGAATATTATTACTTGCAATCAATGAGTGATTTTGGGTGTTAAGAGACTTCTAGAATTCCCACTGACTTAAACAATATGTTCCAGTTACTAGGATCTTGATGTCTGTGTAGTCTCAGATTACATTTTGGGAATTTAGTGTACTGACTTCTTCAGAAATGAACAGGAAGAGAAGTTTAAATCTGTAAAACATATAAATTATTAATGCTAATAAACTGGATCTCACTGGGACTATTGGAATTAAATTTGACATGCATTATCTAAAGAAAAAGGGATCAAAAGAAAGAAAACTGTATATTGCACATTTTCTTTCATGTGTTTCTTTGGGGCAAAGCCTGGAAAGTTGCCTTTCCATTTCTGAAGAATTATACACCCCACTGGGACCTGGAGTTGATGGAAACCATTCCATAGCAGCACCATGCAGTGAGCTGCCCACCTCCAGAGATGCAGGAGCAGCAGATGAGCCTTCTCTTCAGCACTAGAAAAGATATAACAAAGGGACAGGTGGGTACAAATAGGGATCAAAGGACAGAAGATAATTTTAATGGTTTAATTAAGATATTTCCACTGTGGTCAAGACAAGCAGAATCTTCACTGGTTTTGCTTGTACTTGGCTTAAATAGAGGAGAAGAGAAAACCTTCAAGGATTAACTTCCTACAATCTCTGCAGAATTCAGCAAGGCTCTCATCAGCTGGGAGGAGCAGCATATGAACACAGGAAACAGGCTTCTAGACCTGAGGGAGTATTCAGCAGTTCAAAAACTACTGTGTCAGACTTCTGTGGTACTTTTCATTCCAATAACCTCAAATCATCTTGCAAGGAAAGAGCTTTCTTCTGTTATGAGATCCCAGTTCAGCAGGTAACCTTCCTTACTCAGAGGCCCTCAAAAGAAAGGCTTTTGAACAAAAAACAACTAGATTTTACTAGAATATAAATGAGAATTCTCAATTTCTCACAGCATTATTAGGGCTGGAAGAGACCTTGAACATCATTTAGTCCAATTGTCAACCCAGCACAGCCACAGTTTACCCCTAAACCCAATCCCCACCTGTCACAAGTATCTCCAACACTTCCAGAGATGTGACTCCACCACCTCCCTGGGAAACTTTATTCAAGGCTTAGCCACTCTTTCAATGATTTGTTTTATTTCCAATATCAAGTTGGAACCTCCCCTGGTGCAACTTAAGGCTGTCTCCTCTTGTCCTTTCACTTGATACATGGCAGAAGAGATGATCTCCAGCTCACTACAACCTCCTTTCAGGCGGTGGTAGAGAGCAATGGGGTGTCCCCCGAGCCTCTTTTTCTGCAGGCTCCCTCACCTGATCCTCAAAAGCCAGGTTTTCTAGGCCCTTCACCAACTTCGTTGGCCTTCTTTGACATGCTCCAGACCCTTAATGTCCTTTTTGAAGTGAGGTGCCCAGAACTGAACACAAATTTTGAGACATGGCCTCAGAGCTCTGAGTACAGGGGGACAATCACTGCCCTGCTCCTGCTGGCCACACTATTGCTGATACAGGCCAGGATGCCATTGGCTTTCTTGGCCACCCGGGCACTGCTGGCTCATGTTCAGTGTCTGTCCACCAGCACCCCCAAGTCCCTTCTGGTCTCTCAGAGTGACATCTCCCAAGCCACTCTGCCCAAAGTCTGTAGTGCTGACTTGGGTTCTTGTGAGGCAGGTGCAGGACCTGGCACTTTGCCTTGCTGAAGGTCACACAGCTGGCCCCAGCCCACTGATCCAGTCCATCAAGACCTCTCTGTGCTGCTCTCCTGCCCTCCAGCAAACCAACAGTCCCACCTAACTTGATGTTGTCTGCAAACTAACTGGGGATGCACTCAGCCTCCTTGTCCAAATCATCAATAAAGATTTTAAACAGGACCAGCCCCAGTGTTGAGTCCTGTGGAACACCACTGGTGACCTGCTGCCAAATGGATTTAGCTCTACTCAGCACCACTCTCCGGGCCAGACATTCAGCCAGTTTTTCTCAAATTGGACTGACTAGGTCAAACACAATCACCATAAAGTGGATGACATAAATCCATTTGCCCCTGCCCACTGCATCCTTGCAGGGATGCCTTCTATTCTGGTTTCATTCAACTCAGTCAATCTTTGGACCAGAGCAGGATATGTCTAAGCAGTCCTGATCCTCATGAAGCTGCTTCTTCCCATCCCAAAGACAGTTAATTATGAATCTACTTCTTGCTTTTATTCATTATGCCCCAGCCTGCCCACTGGAAGCTGTTTTTACTAAGCAGTTGCTCCTTCCTGTCTGCCATACCCTACCTCTTCTATGAAGTCACCTTTTCCTTGACACTTGAGGGATAAAAAGAGTAGAAGGAACCATCTTCCTCTCACAAGGGCTGCAACTGAGTCAACGATACCTTATTACAAAGAAATCTAAACTCTAAACTGAGGATTAGTAAAACAGACACTGTCAGTTGAACCTTGGCATTATCCTAATTTTTCAGTTGAAAAACAGGAGCTATGAAAAGGAACCATCTAAGGTAATAAAGATGAGTGTGAGGCTTCTGACTTCCTAGGTGCCTTGCCCAGTTCTCCAACTTGGCTGGCTTATATGGCATGCCATAAAAATTTAGATGAGTCCATTGTAAAGTCTTCCATGTCCTGGAAATTCTCAGAGAACTTACCCACTCACCACTCACAAGAATGTTGTTCCTGTGCATATATAGAGCATTGGGCTTCATTAATCTAGTGTACAACATTGCGTCTTAAAAATGTCGAAAGCCTGAAGGATGCTTTTCTCCACCCACAGCAATAAACAATGCTTTGTTTGTCTCTCTATTTCTCAAAACAAAAACTTCACCAGGCCAGTTTTTTTCAGGGATTAATTTGATTTTTGACTGATTTCACAACCTTCCCAGATTAACCCTGTGGACTGATCAGGCCTTTGAGCTGCTTTTCATTCCAAATCAATGTTTTCTAAATAATTATTTACCCATGAATAGGCCATGGAGGCCCTATGGCAATGTTTTCCTCTCCGTTCCATATGCAGAATCATTACTCAAAAGGGCAATGTGCCTCAGGTTTCCAGACTGCTCACCAATTCATCTTTTCTTTAAGCCACATTATGCATAAGCATTAATGTGCAGCACCAAATCTGGAGAAAGCCTGTCCAACTCTTCAGAGGAAACAAATTAATTGAATGCCATCAGTGAGAACAAAGTGCAGAGGCACCCTGGGTGTATGAAGTTCCTGAACCTCTCCTAAGCTTTTCAACTAACAGGGGCTCAGGCAACAGTAAACAGCAGTTCTGAAAAGCACATGGAGAAGTACCATGAAATTTCATTTTTTTATATACAAGTTTTCTTATGCAAAAAGCGAAGATTTACCAGCTAGCCTTAAACATTCAGCATTCCAGTGCTACAGGAGGCTGCCAACAGGAATTGTTCCAGACCTGAAACTGGGCAAGCAGGAGAAAAGGGAGGAGATGACAGGTGATTCCATGGCATGAAGAAGTGTAGTCAGTGTTAGACTTGCATAGTATTTTAGGGTGAAGGAACCCACTCCTCCACATGGCTTCTGCTGGGCTGAGTAACACCTCCACTCAGACCTGCCCTGAATTGAAACACAAAACAAAATTCCCTTACAAGAAAGTTCAAGTGCTAGAAAGGATGGCTCAGTTCTGTCAACTCCATCTTCCCCGTCACTGTTCTGCCCACCACGTTCTTTGCAGTGTCTCTCAAGTTATAAATAGCTCAGCATGACAAATCTGACCTTCTCCTAGGCTGAGTTTAGTTGGTATAGGGGTAGGTTGCTGCTCCTTCAGAGCAGGTAACCTGGACATGGCAGTGGGTTGCATGTGTAAGGGACAATAGAGTGAACAGGTAGCAGGGCCAAGAGTTGAGTTCATGACTCTTCTCCTTGACTCTGGTGAGACTGTGCAGAGTAGGACATGCTCAGGGCTTGTGCCACCCCTTACACAAAGTTTCACAATGAATAAGACAGATGATTATGGCTAAAATTCAGATCCTGAAGGAAATGGGGAATGAACTGTGGAAAATGGAACACTGAAATTCTCTGGGGGAAGTGGTGTTTTGTCCTGTGCCTAACTGCAAACAACATAAATCAACAGAGATCAAAGAAAATGTTCCTTCTTCCTAGCTCTCAAAACCTTTGAACAGTAGGAGACCCACCAGTCTAAGGTTAAACAAAAAAATGAAAGGAGTGATTAGAGTGAGGGAGTAGGTCAGTACATGGACTTTAGAAGAGGAAATGCTGTATTTAACAGCCATTACTTGCCTTTTTACCCTGCAAGATGTCAGGACGTCGGGGCTTCCTCTTTGCATCTCAGTCACCAGAAGTGGGTGCACCCTGTGGCTGAGCAAAGAGATCACCAACAAGACAAGAGTCAAGCTCTTCACAGCAGTGTGTGGTGGGAAGGCAAGGCATAAGTGGAAAGCAATCAAGATTGATTATAAGAATATTTATTTTTCCCCTGGGGACAACCAGAGTTTCCCAGAGATTGTGCAGCCTCCTCGGAGGTTTCCAAGGCCCGCTTAAATAAAGTTTTGAGCAACCTGGTCTCATCTTATGGCAGATCCTGTCTAGAGCAGGATGTTGGACTGGAGACTTCCTGAGATGTTTTGACCCTAATTACCCTGTGATCATACTTTCTCTGATATTGTTGGCATATTGACTGATCCTGTATAAGAAAAGAAAGCAGCTCTATAATTGGTAGCAAGGACTCTGTCTCAGTATTGGAATATTTGGGTCCTTCTGCCTTTTGTAATGGCCAATTAAGTACCACCACAATTACATTACAATTGAGATTACACCCAGATGTCTAACACCTCTATTTTAATATCCAATTTTGACTGGCTTTGGCTGACAAGCCAGTACTTTTCAGCACAGAAAGTTTGCATGCTGTACGTACTACATATAGTATGGTGTTTTGATATAGTGACCCATAATAGGAAAAAAACCACATGCACAGGAAATTAATCTTCATCTCTTGGAGCTCTTCAAACGTCCAAGGTTCCATCAGACTCTTCCAGCTTAGCGCCATCTTCCTTTGCATTTCTAGGGGATGAGAACATAAGGAAATGCCATTCCTTTTACAGCTAAATCGTGCTATTACTCCAACTACTTCTGAGATATTGGTACTGTTTGTTCTCCCAGCAGCAACTTTGAGATACTCAAACAGTCACATATTGCTCAGAGAAAATATAGAAGAAAAACAAGCTGAAATTTTGGTGGAGACCTTAATTATGAACACATAAGTACATTTTTCTTCACTATGTCCAGAATGTCCAGCCTGTACAACACAGAAAGAATTTCTAACCCTTCTCAAGTAATGTCATTGATGCCAGATATTTAGTGCAATGATTTCAGAAGTGAATGTCAAATATCTCTCAAATATTTGCATGCTTCTTAGCTCTTAAACTGACAAGCTTTAATTTAAGCAAATATAAGTGAAATCTGCCACAGCACATGTTGGCTAAGATATTTAAATTATACAGGCCACAAGGAGAAAGACACAGAGTACATGCAATCTTCATTAGAATCAGTGTGGCAGGGGCTCTTCTTGTTACAGTTATTTAAACAATAAATTAATTAAAAACTCCTTAAAAAGCCCAAGCACAAAACTATCCAAGATGTGTGGGAAAAATGCCACAGTCTTGCAATCTGCTCTTCCTTGAAAAAATGGCAGTCCTTTCTTTTCATCTTTATTTCTCTTTTCCCCACAGATCTCATGTGGAGTATATAATACATAACCAAGCAAATAGGGCAACAGAAAGTGTGAGGACATTAATTCCTGCATCACACCTTTGTGCAAGCTCAATAGACCCCAGCAGTGTAGGTAGTGGCAAAATGAACTGGGGGGGCTCCTCAAGGGGCTAAAAGAATTACCTGCTCTTTCCAACATGAGTCCCTAACATATCATACCTCCCTCAGTCCATTCTCTTGTCTTTAGCCCATCTCTTAGGGATACAGGAAGCTTCATAGGACAGATACTACTCCCTTTTAATTTTACTTTTCTGAGGAAAGCACTACATGCCAGCCTGTATCTATCTATCTATCTTCTCTCCCCCACCCCAGCCTTTTGAGCCTGTTGGCACATTTCAAGCCAACTACTAGAGGACTAGAAGGTAAAAGATGAAGTCCCACAAATCATGTGAGAGTAAGAAGGGAGAAAATAATTGTAGTTCTTTTAACAAAAGAGACCTCTAAGGACTCTTTCACCGTATTTTTAATCACCAGAGAATCCCCAGAGGCAAGCACTTTGAGGAGTTTCCCAGCTGCAGGTAAACCTTGGAATAGAGCTCATACCTTCTTAGACACAGGTTAATCCAGTCACAAGATCCAAAGCCATAGAAAACCAGGCTTCTCATGTGCCACTCATTAATTCCAGCAATCAGACCCTAATTTTAGGCCTGATTTTGGATAGAACAAATTGCTATCTCTACCTGTCTGTTCAAGTCCATGGAGGACAAAGGACTGGATCTAAACTTGCAGTTATGCCACTTGGATAGGTGGAGAGGTCTGATAGCAAGAGATCTTCTCTCTCTCCTCTAACCACTCAGTTATTCTCCAGAGCAGTTACTCAGGCACCTTTAATTCATCTGTTGAGCATGTCCAGAAATATAAATGTTTTGGCTACATTGGGCCAAATATCTTGGAGTCATCCTACCCCAGAAGGCATTTGGGACTTATGAACTAGGTCCTCTAGTGCTGACATTCACTCAGCACATGGCTGGTGGAGAGGAGAAAGTCCTATTGAATCTGTCCTGTTGGACAGCCAGCAGCAGCTCAGTTCCCAGGGTGGAGCTAGAGTGCACAGAGGGAGCTCTCCTTTTGGGAGCTGGTCACTTTCTGCCCCAGGTGCCTCCACCCCAGGTAGTGTTCAGAATTATAGTCTCAGTTTGAAGCCAAGGGAACTGGGAATAACAGATGATGATGATGACTAACTACAGACATCCTGTTAATGCCCTGCTGAGATGATCAGCCAATAAATTTCCATCCAAAGATAAGTGCCTAAGAAAATGAAGCATGCCAGCCTCTCTCCACTGATGGAAGAGGCAACCGAAACCATTCAACTTCTCTTATACAGGTACCTTTACAATCTGTCCTTCAGACTCCGAAATATACAATTCAATCCATTAAATTTGTAGCAGTTTTATTTTTAATAAATAATCCAGACAAACTTGTTAGATTCAGTTGGAGTACATTTCAGACTCTATAAATAATCTTCACATATTTACATTCTAAATTTAGTGCAGAATTTCAAGTCTTACTTTTTAGACGCCGAATGCTTTTAGTAGAAAGCTCTTTAGATAAAGGGATCTTTCTTGTATTACGCATTCATAAATTTCCTTCAGTGATAGGGGTGAGTTGAAAGATCAGTTCAACGCTGCTGATTAGTTTCTTAATTAAGTTATTGTGTTCAAAGAGGGATAAATAAATACTGGTCACAATTTAAAGGGAGGCAAAAGTGGGTCACAGAACTTGAAAAGGCTGCCCAGTGGAATAAAAACAACAAAATGTTGCATTTTTCTCTCTGAAGTGTTTTTGCAAGTGGCTAGTGCAATTTTTCTCCCTTTCCAGTCCAAGAAGTGGACTGGAAATGCTGCACTGAGCTATCACGAAAAAGGGGTCAATCAGGGGTGTTTTGTAAGGTGGGGAATGAGATTTACAGCAACATAATCAGTTGGCCAGTTCATCATTACACACTACACGTGTCCTAAATTAGAAGAGCATGAAGCGGGTGGATACATTAAGCTGTTTCACAGGAAGCAATTTGAGTGAGTTGTTCTTGTTCCAGTTCCTTGAGACTCAACAACACATCTCCCAGGAATCTGTAAATCATCAGCAGGTGATATTGTTGGCTGCCATAGCACAGACAGGCAGAGCCAGTTACAACTTTTACCAGGCTTTTTTTCAGTTCTTGTTCTTAAAATTCTCCTTTCCAGGAAGCTGCAAAAAAAACGACAAAACAATCAGTAAAGTAGGACAGCACAAAACAAAATTCCAGAGATAAGAGACATGCTGATAATATAGTCTCTGACATCTGTTTGGGAGCATTGCTGAGTTAAATATCAGTCCTTTACCAGATTAATATACGTATGCCTGCTCTCTCTCTCTGTTCACCTATGTAGCCTCTGTCAGTGCAGTATCTGAATGTCCCAGGAAACATCAATGAATGCACCCTCACAGCACCCTTTTGGGGTATCAAAATATGGAGATTAACAGACTTCTCTGGGGACAGATGTAAAATATATGGCAGAGAAAGGCTCCAAGAATTCTGGTTCCACATAACTGCACCAGAAGCATCTATGTTACAGGGTCTCCCATCTATCTGGTACATAAAAGGTTGTTACTGATTGCTTCTGTGGCCACTGAGGAGGGAACAAGACTTACATCAAAGACAGCTGTGTTGGACATCAGAGGAATCTTCTAACTGCAGAGAAATGAGATACTGGGACAGGATATTCACAACAACACTGGTGACTTGTCCTTCAAATAGGTTTTTGAAAAAGGGCTGATAAATAATCCCCAGGAGTGGGTCTTTTGAAAGATGAAATTGCCTTGCTGTGTTCTACGCTGTGGACATGACAGCCCAGGGTATTACCTAGTTTGTTTTGCTGTCTTTAGCTTTGCAATGCATATCAGGACTTGAGTGGTAGACAAGTAGTGGTGACATTTATTATCACCATGGTAAAAGAGAAATGAGTTTAAGTCTACTGTGTCAGAAGATATACAAAATTATTCTAAGATATTAAGAAACCAGGAAGCTACAAGGAACNCAAGGAGCTAGGGACAGGCTCTCTCAGCAATGCTGAAGCACAGTCAGTGGGGCATGAGGGAACAGTTCCACATAAAGAGACTAAGGCTCTGACATGAACTATAGGGAGTATGTAAGGTGTGCTGAAAAATAAAATAACTTTCAGGAATTCTCTGAGCAGCTGATTAGTCAAGAATCTATGAGATGCAAAAGCAAATGAAATGGCCACATCTGCATGGAAGATGAGATCTTATGGGTCCAACCCAACCCCTTTTTCAATTCAATAGAGCACTTCCATCTGACTTCAGGAGTTTGGACTTGGCTTCCCCCTTAGAAAAAGTGACCCAAACTTTGTATTTTATAAGGGGCTGCATTCCTAGGGAGTGCCAAGAAATTTAGCACCCTCCAATGGAGTCTCCTGTTACAACATACTTGCGTGGGATTTCTGAACATCTGGAAGCCCATCCTGACCCAAAGTCACAGACAAATAGTGACTGCACAGATGCAGTCAGAGGGCTCTCAACTTTCTTTATGTGCACTCAGCAACTCACAGTGCCCCAGCATTAAAATGTAGGTATCACATTTCTGAGCTGGGCTTTCCAGTCAAAAATAATATGCATAATATGCATAACCCCAACCATCATTTTGCAATGCATCTACCTCCCCTTGCTTGTTTGAATGGATTTTGCCTCTGCCCTCTTTATAGAGATAAAATAATTGAAATAGTTGACATAAAACATGTGTTCTGAATTATTTATGTGTTTTCTAGGGGATTTAAAAAAAGAAAAAGAAGGAAAAAAGAAAAAAAAGAGAACAAAAATACCAAGCATACCTGTCTATCTATGCAGCAGAAATGGAGAGGATCTGGGAACAAATACAGCCCAGGTCAAAACCACGGTTTGCACGCTGTGAAGAAAATACCTGTTACATCATATATGGGTATGTGAGTTTTCTATGGATTAAGCAAACACCATAATATGCTGCAGGTCAAAAAAAAGATAAAACCCTGTGCATGTGTAAAGATACAGATATCTGTCTCCTTCTGCCATTTCTAACAGCATGCAGAGCTAGAGTTCATAGCAGGATCTGGCACTGAGGAACCAACACGTGCATCTGAATGTGGCTCTGCAGAGATAGATACATGTGTTTGAATGCTTATACTGCATCAGGGGTGGAATATGCAGCTCATTTCTTCTCTTTCAGCTCAGCTGTGGAAGGCTCAAGTCATGAAGCCCTGGCAGCATACCACCCATCAAGACATTCCCAACATAAGCCTCAAAATCTGAGTAGCCAAGCTGCAGGTATATACCTGAGAGTTTCCACAGCCCAGCTCACCATGTTTCAGGATCACAGCTGTGATAACTTGATCTTCACTACACTCTAGGGAGAAATCTAAGTCAAAATCTTTTCAGAGCTGTAGGCCTCACTTTTCTGCTCACAAGAGAGACCATTTTTATGTTGCCATGGTATGTTGCATTTGTCTGAAGATTATGTTCAGCTGTTGCCTTTGCAAACCTTTTGATACAGTGCCTGTAGATGTTCACTAGCCTGTCAAGGATAAAATGAATACAGGGGAATATTGGAAGGACATCAAGCAGAGAGAAACCTAGATCACAATAACATGATATCAAGTGTAGATAACGATCCAAACTTATCTAGAGCCTGGGATTTAGTTGGCCCCTTTCTGCCCATAACATCAATGCTTACAAAAAACCCTCTAAAATTTTACACATGCAACTTCTGTGACATTGGCCATTGAGGAACTCATGCTGGTTTTGGTAAGTGCTGGGAAAACTGGCCTTTTTGGCATTGAGCTATTGCTTTAGCCTCTGGGAAGCAAAGAAAGTAAAAATAGATCAGTAACTACAGCTCAAGAGACAGATTTACATGGACCATGTAAATAAAAATTTTGGCCAGGCTTCTTTTATTTCCAGTTGTTTCATCTTTATAATATCTTTTCAGCTTTACATTAAAGATGGCTCTTATCATAGAAATCAGCCTCAAATCCAAGGCTGGATATGGAATATCCTTTACCTAGACCAATCCTATGTCTGCCCTGTAAAAAGCTTAATCTCTTGTTCAGAACCAGACACAATTTCCAAACTGCCCTGTTTTAACAAAAATTTAATTTTTTTCTAAGTTTACTGGCCATAAAGTATTTCTCAGTTTCAATATAGCCTGGCTCCCCACATGCATCCTATGATCACTCCTACAGAACCTATCCTAAGTTGGTATGCACTGTTCAGGAAACAAAGGCAAATATTAATTGTCTAATATGACATAATTTATAAGCCTCTTGCAAGCCCACCTCCTTGCCCTTCTCCCTCTAAGGCCAGAAACCTGTTGCTACAGATTTTTGGTACTTGAGGCTCGAATCAGGCATCAGAGTGATGAGGGGAACACGCAACAACACAACTGCTCTCTACTCATGCGGTGAGTGCTACAGGGGAGTCTGCTGGCATCTCTGTCCCTACCTTGACAAACATTGATGCCTGGTTATTGAAACCACTTGCAGATCTCCCCTCTACTCACATGATGAGCAAATCCAGATCACTGACTCAAAATCTCTATGCCCTGACTCAAAATCTCTATGCCCTAGAATCCCCTTCCTTCCCGTTTTAACAAAGACAATTTCAAAATCTGGTAGTTTGAAAACTCCCTGCGTTCAGCACAAATTGCTTTAAATCCCAGTGGAAAACAGATCCTTCTGTTTCAATAACATAGAGTTTGCTTAGAGACCTGGCAATTCAGAGGAGACTGAACCACAGATCCTGCCAAGCCTCGGCTGCACACCACAGCAGCCAGGGCAATGAGTATTTATTTTTTCCCACAGTGGTGGAATTGAGACATCACTCATGTAAATGTTTCCCCATGTTCTAAATGATGGCTGCTAAAGCGTGTCTCCCACACTTCAAGAAGCTGAGTGCATATCTTTGTCTAGTCACCTGCTCTGGAAGACTTGGATCAGGTCATGTACCTCCAATAGATATCCCTGCTGGCCTTTAAAACACAAAACATTCTCCTAAGGTGATGGAAAGGAGAACCTCAGTAAAACATCACAGATGGAAAAACACTTATTCTCCTTCAATTAGCACCTGGCATCCTCCTCACTGGTTTCAGTAGTCCTCACACATAAGCCCACACTTACAGCCATCCATCGCTATCTCAAAGACCTTCTCCACAGCCTGCTAGGGGCTTATGCTACATATTAATCTAGCCTCAGTCCCATTCACCCAGCAATACCTTTAACACTTTGCTGACTAGCAAAATGCAGGAAAAGCAGGATTATTCTTTGTCACCCTCAGCCCAGTAAGCATCGTCCTTCTTAGTCTCTCAAGTCCAATACCATGCAATGCCTCAGGTCTTCCTTACAGGCAGTGGTTGCTGTTGCAGCCCTACAGGAACCAAATGTATTCTCTTTCTTCTTAGGGGAAAATGCCAGCACCACGAAGAGCCTGCCTTCCTAAAATACTCAGGAGTCAGCACAGTAATCGCAGGAGCTAGAAGTTTTCTACAGAGCCCCAGATCCAGGACTGCCACTAGGATTTAATAGTGTCCAACACAGGCAGATGTGGCCAAAGAAATCCAGCTGCTGCCAAACTGGTTGCAGTTGCAACTGCATCTGAAGCTGGCCAGCACTCTGAGGTGGTCTTCTCACACCTTTTCCTTAATGTGAGCAGCCCAAGCTTGCCAAAGGGGTTAGGATCTGCACAGATGAGTTCAGGCAACTGCAAACAAAGAGAACACAAAACTTGGAACAGAAAAAGAAAACAACTGTCCTCACCACTCCTTCCCCAGCTCATCTTCCCAGCTGTTATGTATTCAATGCTAAGGAGGTCCCAAACCTTCCCTATGTCCAACAGTTTTCAATGCTCAGCTCCAAGTCCTGAACCATTCCTACTGGCTCCCAGGAGATGCTCTGTGAGGGCCAAGTGGGGATGTCATGGCCCAGTGCCATGCTTGGGAGTTTTCCAAGAGCTCTGCTCCAGTTTTGGGGGTATGTGTTGGGTAGAATAGGATGCCCCATGCTGCTCTCTGTAAAAGCTCTCCTCCTTTCCAAAAGCCTTCTGAGAAAGGGTAGTTTTCACCTCTCTTCAGAACTGAAGAAGGCAGAATAAAACACCTTGCTGTTCACTCACAGCTTTTCTAACAAAACAGAACATGCACTAGCAGAAGAAAAAAAAAAGCTACCTCCCTTTACAGCAAATTACACAGCTTTGTTGGGCATATTTTTCTACTCTAAAATCATCCCAAGCATGAAAGCAGTAAGTGGGCACCATCAGGGGGCTGGGAACAAGTATCAGAACAAGTTCCACCATAAAGCACTTGTGTAGCCACAGATACACATGCAATGATGAAGACACAGAAAATCTCATGAGGGAATCAACCATTTTCTCATCAGAGAAGGATTTGAATGTTGTCCCATCAATAAGGGTAGGGGCCACACAGTGAGCAGTAAGGAGAAAACTAAATATTGAGTTGCTGCTCAGTAATTGAGCACAGCCCATGCTGTGCACGAAATAAGGCAGAGATGAAAGGGAGGAAAATAGCAGAAGCATATGTAATTAAATGCTATGACAGAAAAACATTCCCACAGGGACTAACAGAAGATACCAGGGGTAGCTGGAGTTCTGGCACTTGCTGACTTGAAATTGTCAAGCATGTGCATGTATGAGTGTGTCTGTCTGTGTATTCTGGCTGCACACGTGGGATTGCTCCATGCACAGGTCATCTACAAAAAATCAGTAGCCTGGACCCTTGAGAGAATGCTAGAGGGATGGGAACTGAGGCTAGAAGGATAAGTGTCAGAGGTCCATCATCAAAAAAGCTATGCAGAAGAACAGAGTGGTTCCTTATATTTTTCATGTACATATATAATTCCCACTACTGAGGAATTTGTGTGAGTAGCAGGGCAATTACAGTCAAGTTGCAGGTCACCTACTAGAAAACAACATCCTTGCCTTTGCAACTCGGAAGGCATCCTTTAATTAATTTCTTTTTTAATGTGCATGCATTCAGCTTCAGCATGAACAATGTCTGGAGTAGGAGAAAGTCGTGATATCTCTCTTCTAGGAGAAGAAGTAGGGAGCCAGGCACCTACCCATCATTTAGACCTCTCTCTAAAATGCTGTTTGACTGCAGGTCACTGATCAAAATGATAGTTTTTGATCATAGATCAAAAAGCAGTTGTTCCAATTCTGAGACAGGCTAGAGAGTGAGGCAAGGCCTGGGTGGAGCTGGAAAAAATGATAGCAGGCAGCAGATGGGAAGTGGAGATATTCCAGGGAGGAGAGGGAGTGGAAAACTATCTTAGCAGGTAGCAGCTGGGATGCGAGGGGAACTGGTCAGTTTAAGGGGAGAAGAAAAGACAGAGCTGTAACGCTGTTCACTCTGGTCACTTTACTGCAAATTACGAAAACAAGCATGGAAAAGGAAAATCAGAAGGCAGCCTTTAACTTCTCTGGCTTCTGGCAACCTGGGAAGCCTTGTTCTGATCATTAAAATAATGACCAATCTACAGTATAGCAGGAGGGGAGGGTGCCAGCCCCCTCTCTTCCAAAACTGACCAAAGCTGCCAGAAGTTTTCCCACTGATTTGGGCCTAAGGGTGCCAGTAAGCCGATTGCTAATCTCTAACACATGCCTTGTCTCAGCAGTCGCAGTGGGGTGAGGCACAAGGGTTTTAATTTCTGCTTTACATCCTTCCCGCTGACGCCCAGCATGCCTCTCCCTTCACCACATGGCTTTTCGACCTCTGCTTCTACTATTTTCCACCTTCTTTTTCCAAAAGTCAGCCTCAGGGCCAGGGAAGGTGGTGAAGCGCTGTGTGGGAGCAAAACCCAAACACGGCTACTTAAAGCAAATATTATTTTTCAACTGAAAGACTTTTAAATTTTTTCCCCCCCAATTTATTTTTAGAACAATGGTAAAACATACAAATCCTGGAGGCCTCAAGCACTTTCCTGCTGTGCTATTGACTTAATTTATTTCTTTAATTTGTTAAAACTTCACCAAAAAAAATGTTATTCTTTGGAGACTTTGCTAGCCCAAGTTTTGCATATATTATTTGCTGCAAAAGATTAATGAGGTAGCAGAGGCATTTTTTAATGGATTCCCTTGGTTTTCTTTCACTCTCCATCACTTTTTTTTTTTTCAACTCACACGGCAGTGCAGGTCCACGAGTCTGCTAAGAGCTCTCCACAGAGAGGATACAGGGTATGGGAAGAAAGAAATGAAATTAAAAAGCCTCATTCCCAGCTCTTGCCCTCCTGTTTCCCTGCTCAGAGATACCGTGCTAGCCAGAGCACTGCACCAGCCTCTGGCAGATCCGACACCTCCCCAGCCCCGTCCTTAGCAGGGCTCCCAGGGAGTGGACAGAGCTGGACACCCCGGGTTTACAGGAAGGCTGCACATGTGACAGCAGCTAATCTCACACATAGCTCAGAGGTGCCGTCAGCCAGCCTGGCGATGCTCACAGGCCCTTCTCTTGGCTCACTGAGGAATCTGCTGACACTCCCAGAGACTCTTGGGGAGCACTTTGGATCCTGGCTCCAGAAACCTTCCCATCGACCTGCTCCTCTTACAGGAACTGAGCAATGCCTGAAGCGTGGCAGCAGTACAGACTTCCTTGGTGGTGGCTAAAAATCAGATCTGTTTCTCTTTCTTCCTCCAGAATAACCAGGCTATTTGTCAGGAAAACACACTATGCTTAGAGGTGTCTAAATGCTTTCTCTTCTCTCAGCCCACGCTCAGCCTCTATTCCACAGAGCACAGATTTTGCCTAACAGGAGGTGAAATGGAGAGAGAGAAGAGGAAAATAAGAAGCGAGGGAGCACAGAGAGAGTGGGTTAAGATACTGGGGTCAGGGCAGAGAGACATAACAGGTCTTTTGTGATAGCTTTAGGTCTGTGATGGGGCAAGGGTATGTTAAAGGGAAAAAAAGCCACAATACCTGCTGCAGAAATGAGGAGAAGAAAAGTGAAAGTCTCTTGAAAAGCAGTCAGCAGAGACCTCCTCTCTTTCTTCACATGCAAAGCTGATTTTTAACTCGAATGGACCAAAAAGAAATGGCAAGCAGCCACTCTTCTAGCTTGCCTCCCTTCCTTTTGGGAAGTCTGCCCATTGCTTTAGGGCTGGAGACTCCTATATGCTGAAGAACTAAAAACAAATGCCCTTCAGCATGACTGCAACCAGGCCACTCGCACATCACCACACTCAAACCACTTAGAACAATTTGGAACTCTGTCCAGCTTGACCCATCAGAGAGAATACTCAACAGGAATTGAGTTGGGGATGCTAACCATGGTATGACTTCATTTGGGGGGATCAGCTAGTGGTCCAAGGGCCGTGTACAGTCTATGGGGCAAATCCATGCAGCTCAGCATCTTTTTCTGCTGTAGTCTTAACACTAAGACTGTCAGGATCATTGACAAACATTTCTGAGTGTGCCACTGGTGCAGCACTGAGCCAAATAATCTGCACTTTTGCCCGAATCAGTGTGTGTCAGACGTGATCAGCCAGATTTCTACAGGCTCTGTTCTGCAAACTCAACTGCCCTGCTTCAGGGGCTGGTGCCACCCAGGCACAAATGTTCTGTGAGAAATCTGGCTCCTGCAGCGTGCCATTCAGGCAAACACCACCAGCACATTTTTCTCACCCTGTCTTATTTTTCCACACAGAGAGAGCAAGGCAGAGCAATGGTGCAGGAATAAGGAAATGACATGAAAATACCTGTCTGGAACAGCCAACTCAAAGACAGTGACACACAATAAATAACCCTGAATACTGAAAAATGGAGCTGCCATTCTCTGTCACACCGGAAATGTCATAAACCACAAAAGAGACACGCCAATCATTTGAGCACCACCCACCCCCCCAAAGAGTTTTTAAAGCACCATATCTCATAACTTCTTTTGTTACCTTGAGGGCCCAATTTCTTAATCTGTGTCTGCCTCCCAGTTCAGTCTCCACTGTTGCAGGCTCATTCAAGCCACTGGCTACCCATCCCCAGAGGCACCTAGGGCCCTCCAGTGCATATAAAACACAGGTTCATGCAACATGCATAATGCTGGGATCCAAAGGAGGGACTGCTAAGGGAGGCAAACCAAAACCATAGCTCAGTTATGATTCAGACTAAGGAATAAGATCAGCTGAGAGGAAGTGTCCCTTGTGTATTGATCAAGTTTCGGAGGCAAGACTTCTGCCCACATTGAACTCGGTGCTATTGGACAAGGTAGCTTAAAGCTACTTTGGGCATTTCTAGATGAGTTGTAAGCACAGTCCTACACCTTCTTAGGCAACTCTGAAAAAAATATAAACATTTAGTTCAACCAACAGAATTTTAAGTGTGCAGATGTAGCCCTAACACCTTTGAATATCACTGACTGGATTGCTCAATATATCATGCTGATCAAAAACTTGGCAGGATTCCCCTTCTGGATTTTCTTTGATTTGGTTTGGTTTTTTAGTAGTGGTTTTTGGGGCTTTTTTTTTGTTTTTTTTTTTTTTTTAATGGTATGACACATGGTAAAGAATACCATATAGATATGGTAATGTGGTAATGGCACTTAAATAATCCCATACATAGCAAAGATTCTTGCATACATTCATTTAAAGTAGGCCTAAGGCAAGCCAAACATACAAACAATTAGAGAACTGTAGGCATGCCAAGAAATATTCATGCAGCATATAGGCCCAAGAGAAAGTATAGTGAAGATTAAGAATATTATTAACACATATCTAGGGATAATAGTATTTGATGAATTTCTCTATGAGTATCTCTTTGATCCTGGCAGCTCCCATAAAAAGGACTGGACTGACATTTACCTACAACAGTCCAATCTATAGCTCTGCAGTAGGGCTTAGTATCTGCAATTTAAACAGCTGCTAAGCCATCTTCCTTTGTTTTGTTACACAGTAATTAGATCCACCTCCTTCAGTCAGTTCATGACCAATGTTTCTGTTTCACTCACATCCCAAGACAACTTCTGTTGCCCTTTCCTTTAATTTTTTTCCACAAAAAGGGTTTTTTTTCCCCTCCTGAAACTTGTAAGCTTTTTGTTCCCATTACAATCTTTGGCACGCAAAGCAGGTGGTATCAGAAAGTGCAAATGCTTCCATATTCTTTGAATTACTATAAACTGCTGTATGGTTTTGTTCATCTTCAGTACCCAGTCTTTTGATATCTCAGCCTCCATTCCACACTCATGAGTTAATAAGACTAGAGGCAGGGAGAGACATGAGAAAGGCCACCCAATTAAAGTGAGAAAATGAAGATCAAAACAGGCTACTGTGCTGTCATATGGTCAGGTACTGAACTGTGCCTGGTGCAGTCACTGATAACAGGCTGGATAATGCTGCATGTGTCACTTTGCTGTGACCTTCACCAGTCACCTGGCTTGAGCCTTATGAGAGCTGACTAACTTTTCAGTTAAAAAGGCTTAGATTAAAATTATTAGTAACTCTGGAAATCCTCAAATAGCTTCACTGAAACAAGAGGAATGACTTTGAAATTACAAGCCCTGTGGAAAGGACTCTGATAATGGACACAGATCATTTTCTTCTCCATTAAACCAGCAGGAACTGAGCACTGAAAGTCCATGCCTACTAGAGGGATAGGGGACTAGCCCATGTGGCATGTAAGCATTACCAGGTTACCCAGTGTCTAGGTCAATCCTTGGATCTGCTCAGGTACAAGCTGCTGCATACAGCATGTACTGTTCTCCTGATCATGTATCCAGAAACCACAGCATGAACATTGCTCTAGGCATCAATGGTATGGAGCAATTGTTCCCAAACTCAATCTTCTTGTTTCTGAATGCACTGAGAAGGAAGTGAGGGGCAGGAAACTCACTGTTAAGCAGAGACATAAGCCCTTCATTAAAACACCATGATGAATATCATCTACATTTCAGAGAACTCTCACACCCGAAAATTGCTAGGAAAGGTAGGACACATCTAATTTTCAAAATAATAATAAAAATACTTAAATGGATTCTCCCTTAGGAGTAATTAAATAAGGGTTGCCTCTTCCTGTGAATGGAGGGAGCTGAGAAGGGTTCACCACACTCACTAGTATTTACTAGAAACAGAACGCATATGACAGGAATAATTTGCTGGTGTGTTCTACTTCTTTGGACCAAAATTCTTGTGAGTTCAGCTGCCATCAGAGTATTCAGTGAAAAAGAAGAAGAGGGAGTCTAAAACTGAAAGTCTGTCAGTGCTACTGGACATCCCAGCTTGCGAAGAAGGCTGACCAGTTTACCTCCTGGTGAACTTGGTATTTTACACAATGACCTGTAAGGAGTCCACCTTAAATAAAATAACTAGGAAAACCCAAATAACTGGAAGGACAGTACAGGTACGATTTTGTTACCTAAGACATCAAGTAGTTTCACAACTGGTCTCTTAAAAACAAAGGAAAAAAACCCATCAAAATGCTGAATTTGGCTTCCACAGTGCAAAGAACAGCTGGAGCATTTCTGCATGACTTAGTTTAATGCAGCAAGATTGGAATTTTTAAGTTCCCAAGAAAAAAATAAAAAGCAGCATAGTTGCTTTTCACTGTCTGCTATCTGTACCAGTTACCACCTGGATCCAAGTATTTGCCGCTTAGGATCCAACTATTCAAAAATCCATATAATTAATTGGTATCAAAGCAAAGGTCTGTGAAACATCTGTACTCAAGGAGTGACCTTTGGATGTGAGAAGACCATTCCTTGGCTCCCCAAGTCTTACAGTTCAAATTTGCTGCTGGAAAAGCTATTTTTCAGCTCCAAGTCCCAAGTCTGGCAGCGAAGTGCAGGTGAGATATAAACAAACACAGGAGAAAGGGAGCGATTTCTTAGGCATTATTGTAGGCTCAGCAGGTTTCATTAATTTGCCTGTTCTGGGGAAATTCAGACCCCTTTTCCATTTATTTTCTGAAACTTTCCTGAAACCTACACAACATAGCAAGCAGCGCATTAGGCAGCACAGTTTTTGTGCCCTCAGAGTCTCAAGGGTGGGCACAGATCTCATCCCAACAAGGAACCCACACAGTCATAAGGCAACAGCTGGGCAATGACTTGGGAGCTATGCACCACATATACTGGAGGTCTCTATGGGCTCAGAAGAGCAAGGGAATGAGAGACCTACTTGCCCCAGATTTTCCCCCAAATTCCACGTTTTTTCCTATGGAGTCCTCTGGCACACCCAGGCATGGGTATGGGCACAATGCGTGTTCCTGGATGCTGTTCTCTCAGACATGAAATCACACTGCTGCTCATGCCAGGCACTGGCACTTGCTCTTAATCTTACAGGGCTGTTTCACCTAATGGCTCCAAACCTGGCTTCCTGAAAGCAGCAGGGGACAGCTGCTGAAACACCATCAATCCAGACAAAGTCAACATGACCTGTGGACGTGGTCCAGCTCTGCCAGGAAGGGCCCAACAGTGAGGGTGGCTGAGGAAATATTATTGCAGCCTAGAGTCTTTCTCATGCAGAATTCTATTTTGGTGCAACTTTTTTTTGCTGCTTGAGCATTCCCCAGACATTTTGGAAACTCCAGACGCAATAATACTGAGTTCTAGGTCACAATGTTTTTATTGATAAAGGTCTCACCATCCTGATGTGGGTGTGAACACTTGTGAATGCTGCAGGATTATACAGGGAATAATCACTCGCCATAGCCCACAACATATAATATGCCTACCAAAAAGCACAGTAAATTAAATAAAAGTGTTTCCTGCCAGTCCAAACAAACGTTTTCCCCTTCCTAGCAGAGCAAAAGAGTGCTAACCCACAGAACTGCAGTGTTTTGGAACTTCATGTAATAGTAGCAAGCAAAAAGTCGCACTGCTATGAAGTGACACAGAAACATCCATAACATATTTTTGTCATCAACACAGCAGCAGTGGTTATACACAAGGAAATGTTTATTTGATCCATTTGCTAACATATAAATCAACTTGTTCTAAAACTATGTCATAATATACGTTCTCAAGCAATGACCCTATTTGAGGTGAGCTATTTGAGGTGATCACTGCATGTTTTGAGGCAAGACAGCCATCTGAGTTACAGCTATATCTTCTTTGTCCACAGACTGCAGAGTTTGCACCAGGAAGAGACCTGAAATGAAAATAAATTAACCCATTTTACTTGAGCCATGTTAATTATTTTCACTTGAAAAAAAAATAAAAGAATGAAACTGTGACTTAGTCAATGGGAAATCCTCCCTCTGATTTTCAACAAAGCCCAAGATTAAGACAGAAAGC
>VZTT01007333.1:1150-20199 GCA_013400855.1 Buphagus erythrorhynchus
TAAAAAAAATATCAGACAGTTCAAGTATGGCATTATGTTAGTAAAATATGTTCCTGGAGAGTTCTCATACTTATCTCTCATTGTTATTTCAACATCTATCATTTCATTATCAAGACTGCCAGGGAGGCATGAAAGTTAATGGAAGACGTATCCTAATCCTGAAAAGACAGACTGACACTTTGAATTACAGATAAAAGCTAGAGGAACATATTATCAGACAATTTATTGCAAGAGTTACTGGAAAAAAATTATCACTAAAAAGAAATCAAAATCCATACAGATTTTTTGCTAGTGATGGAATATCTAATTGTAGTCCTGCCNCAGTCACTGAAAAAAAAATATATGAGCACCAAGTCAAGGAATAACTGTAACACAGAAGACAAATAAAAAAATACAGAGATAGATTTAGTATCCATAAACCAGAAGTCCTACAGAATTACATGGTGCTTTAATTAATGTATAGGCCAAGCAAACTATATACTGAAATTGATATTTAATTTCATTACTAGCACCCATGGACATGCTTCTCCTTAAGATTCAGCTATCATACTGTGTGAAGGAACTTGTTTCATGCAGAAAAGCAGAAAGATAATGAAGCTAACATGAACTATAAAGAGAAGCCACTAAATATTACTAAAGGAAGCAAAAATAACTCAGTATTTAATTTACATATGTTTCTATTCATATAGTAGACCTTACAACAAAAAATATTTAGCTATACAAGAGAAGTCTGAGATTAGTTACAGACTGAATATGTATAACAAATATCTCTAAAGCTATAGAGAGAAGGTAATTTACCTTGTATTGCAAGAAGATTTTATTATTTAATTTTCCTGATTATTTCTCTGCATTTATATATAAATGCATGTTTCCTATATGTAGGCTCCTCAGAGAGGCTAGTGGGCAGACATGGAAGCCAAGACTAATCACTGAAAAACCAATAAAAGGAAATATTATCTAAATGGGATACTTCTATAAAGTGTGATCAGAAGTAACATTCTCAATCACTGCAAGAAGGCAGATAAAAGCTGAAAATTACTATTGGCTCATCCTTCAATGTGTACCTGCCTTATTTCTAAAACCAGCAGAACAAAACAAAAAAATAGGCTTGCAAGAATAATTTCAAGCATGATACGGATATAACATGAAGATGCTAATTTGGATTGTACAATAAAATGCCAATAGAACTATATTCCTTTGTTTGTTTACACTTCCTTGCATCTTTCAGTGAAAACTTTTAGTTTTATCCTTCCAAAAATATATGCTCCACCTCTATTAGCCCATCATTCTATTTTTCTCGATTAATTACCAATTCCAATTATTTACCAAAAACTAACTTACCTTATGCATATTTAACAACTTTACACATGTGTTTATAAATGCAGTGTTTGAAAGCACAATTTTCTGATGGTCATATGTGAGGAGGGGTGGTGGGATGATGGGAGATGTGGTTGCCTGGCCACTGAGGGAGATGCTGGGGAGGAAGGCACTTGTGATGGCTTTTAGGGCATCAGCATCTGAGGGTGAGGGGGCGTGTGACACCACCAGGCAGCACGTCTTGGTTAACACCTGAGGTCAGCACTGCACCAGGAGCAGATTTCTACAGCAAACCAGAATATCCCCAGCAGGGAAAGAACACACCTGCAGGCTCAACACCTCAGCCACGTGCCTCCAAGCTGCCAGGTGCAGTTGTGTCCTAAGCAGCACAAAGCTCTTGGCAGCTCTGGCTGTTTGCCAAACTCTTCAGCTCTTTCAAACTTCCTTACACAGACAGGATGAAAATTTGTGCCAAGTACACAACGTGACACCTCCCTTTTAATGGCTAAACATCAATTCGTCTGTAAAGGGAGGTTAAATAGTTGAGAGCTATCGAGGGAGATAATGGTGCAACATTTCAGCATGTAAATCTAGTCCCAAATCCTGTTCTGAGCACATACATGTGTTACCAGGACGTACAGCAAGCAAACTTCCAGGACCCAGCACTCCCACAGAATCTGGAATAAGTGCTTGGCCTTGCAAATTCCAACAGAAACTCTGTAAAAGCAGGAACAGAGCAACTAAGAAATCACATCAAACTACAGCATTTGAGCACTTTTAATTACCAAAAAGGATACCTTTTCCACTCTCAGTTAGTGTCCTGAATACAAACATGAGTTGATTCATTAACAAGAAGCATTATCAAAGCTCTTAAGCTTTCAAAACAGTATTTCCATGGAATTTCCATGGAGTTTCCATGGGTCAGGAGGATTCATACCACAGTGGAGCACTTAAGAAATTTCCTTTACTCTCTAACATAACAGTAAACATATCTAAATTGTTACATGAATTATTACATCTCACACATCAAATTAGCTCAAGGTGTTAAAATGAATAGTTCAAAACAGTAGAAGAAACCCAAGTGGTCAATACATGCCTGAACACTTGGGGCTCTCATCATTTTATTCTATTCAACAAAAGAGGAGAAATCAACAGAAGTTATTATTCTTGAATTCTAAAGTTTTCTGTTTTATCTCCTACCACAGACATTTTAAAGCTACCACAACCTATCAATTGATATTATGTCTTGTGCTCTTCATGAATAAATATTCTTTCAGCTGCTTCAGTCCTGCATTTTGAACTTTATTGACAGTTACATTCTCCACAAAATTGGAAAGGACGCAGATGCTTCAATACTCTGATATTATTATAAAGAAGAAAAAATTCCTTTCCTTGTTTCAAGACTAACCAGGAAGGCCATTGTAAGACTTTCCTCCATGCATTTTAACACATTCTTTTAAATTTGAAATATGTTGACTAAAAATTTTAGGTGATAAAGAAGCCTGCTTGCCAGCTGATGCAAAAACACACTGCTCCTGGCAGCTACCAGCATCCCATTGTTTATTTTCACTAAGTCACCAAAATTCTATTATTTTAATATGTTGCACGTTTGTGGTATTAATACTTCAACTCATACAAAAGATCTCAGTATTATCATTAAAAAGTATAAACTCATTAAATTTCAATACCCAAGTTATATTAAAGGCGAAAAACAACAAAAGGCTTTTAGAAATTAACTATTTTATCAAACAACTTTAACAAAGGTGAAAAGAATGACATCTAGTTTAATCTGGGTACATTGGCAGTCACTTAAAAATACTTTTACTTCCTGTAAAATTATTTCTTTGAAGTATATAAATAAGCCTCAGCATCTGTGTAAAAAGGTACATAAACAAATACAAAAAAGGAAGCTTAGGCAAAATACTTTTGAAGGGGAGAAAGTTGAGGAAGATGGGTCAGAACCACTCATCAGAACTTATCTCCCCTCCCTCCAAACTACCAGTTTAAAACTTAGTGCAACTTATTAGGACTGGGGCTGTTTCTCAAGCCTACATTAATTGTATCCAGGATAGACAATGACTAGAGAAATCTGCTCAGCTTTTCTTTGAAAGAACTCTTTCTTCACATATCTGTCCAATCACATCTGCACAGAATGTTCTGAAACAAAAGTTACACAATCCAGTCTGACCTGCAATGTGAGAGTTCAAAGATAAAGAGCATTTTTCAGCATAAATCAGTCAACCATACAATGCATTTGATTTCTTTTTCTCTATTCATCAAGTGCATGAACTTTCATACTGCTATGCTGGGAAGAATGGGTGTAATTTTCTCACAACTATTTCAGAAGTACATGCATTTTTGATGGAAATGTGCAATATTGCACTGCCTGTGGTGTTCTGAATACATATCTTGAATAGGATTCATCAGTGTCCATTGTTGTTATCTACATTTTAGCTATATTTCATTACAGTCAATAAAGACCTAGTCAATAAGATACAATTTATCTTGCCTGGAAGTCTATTTCTAAAACCAGTCAGAAGAATCTTACCTTAAAATATCAAAATACACTTTGAATATAGAAGAAGTGCCATGTTATGAACTCAGCTACAGACACCTAAATTAGATTAGGTCTATGTTATCTGGCTTCCAGATTTGGAGTATGTTCCTTCCTTCAGGAACAATAAAAAAAATCTTATTTATATGGTAATTGCAGTTCTTCAGCACTTCCATTCATAAAGCACTCTATTCCCTGTTCTCATGCTTTTCATAAGCTTCCCTTCCAGTCAATCACTGTTTTGGACTCAGAAACATTTACAAAATGTGGACCATTAACATGTAATAGTTTCCAGGTCGTCTTCAACCTTTCTTATGCTTCCAGTATGACATACAACTGTGGAGATCTGGCTAGGCAGAAAAGACAACAGCCTCTGCAACCTGCCAGCAATAATCAAATGCAGAAAAACACGGCTGCCACAGCCAAGCAACAATGCTCCATAGCCAGGCTGGAATGTAGGTTTGAGAGCTTGAGGTTGGGCTCTATGGGATAATATATGTATATTATCATCCAGCAAGGCAATAATTATTATTGTATTAATTGAAGTTATTATCATCATACCTAAAGTTCCTCCATTTGGTCATAACCAAAGTGCATAACACAAAATATTTGTCATTGATGGACCTTTCCTTACCATCAAAAACTGGCCTATAACTTTTATACAACACTCCCCTCCCAAAACAAACCCCATCAACAATTTTAAAAGGAAACAAATTGAAATAATTATTATTTAAATAATTAAAAAATCAAAGTCTTCACCGAAATAAGAGATTTATGAAATTAAAATTATGGAGTTACAGAATCTCAACTCAGCCTTGGAATTATTGAATCCCAACCTAGCTTATCTTTGTCCATTGCAGCAGAGATGGACCTGTACTCCTCACACCATATCTCTGACTACCTGCAAAATATTTTGCCCCAGGGTCTCACATGTTCCTAGGATTTAGTGGACTAGATTTTGTTTGGTTATTACTGAACCTTAAACTCTCCCAGATATCTCCGTATCACTACACGTGATCCATTCCAGTTTTCAAAAACACATTTATTTTAACAGAATATTTTTAACCCCCAATATTTATTTCCCATCTGAAGGAATTTATGCATCTTATCCCAAGTGATATTTAAGATTGCTATCAATGAAATAAATAGGGTTTTTTGCAGTTTCCTCAAGCAATATTTATGTGATATTTTTCTACATCTTCTCCTGCTCTTCTGCACGCTTTTAAACTATCAACATCAATCACTAAGAACACTTCCAGTATTGATTTCACTGATTAAAACAAGTCTTTTAGTCTTTCTACTAAATGCTGACTTTTAGTCTTTCCTGCACTATTTCACAGCCAGAGACTGAACTAATATTTGTCAAACTGGTTTCTCTTGAGGAGTTACTTTTTCTTCTCTGACTCCCTAAGCCCTCTCTAGAGTCACTGTTTTCCTCAGTCAGGAATTCAAGAGCTCTCTGAAAATAAGGCCTGCACTTTTTGTTTCTAGAGGCATCATTTTGACTTTGTTAGACCAAATCATACTTTGCCTGCATAAATCCATATTACCAGCCAGTCCAGATTATTCTTCAACTCTAAAACACAAGTTATCAACTGCAAATTTCATGGGCACTGATTCTGAAAACTTAAGTCAGGCTATCATGCAAAATATAAAATAATACTGTTTCCTAAAACAGGTCTGTACAACAGAAACAACATAATTCAACAATCATCCCAGGTTTGGGGTTTTTTTGCAGTGTGACCAATAACAGATTTTTCAACCCAGTTGATGCATATTCCTTCACAGTTTTTTTTTTTTATTTCTCACTTCTAGATAGATACTAAATTTCTATTTAGAATTCCACTAGGCACTTCCCGTGTCTTATCAAAGCCTGGCCACTGATCTTTATCAGATAACATTAAAATACATTAGAGGGTACATACAACACATAAAATAGGGTATAAAATACATAAAATTGAGGTTTAACTAGACCAAATCTAAGGTGATGCATGTGGGTGGGGGCAACCCCAGTATCAACACAGGCTGGGAGATGAGCAGGTTGAGAGCAGCCCTGCCAAGAAGGATTTGGGGTGCTGGTGGATGAGAGGCTGGACATGATCCAGCAATGTGGACTCATCCTAGAGAGCAAAACGTGTCCTGGGCTGCATCCAGAGCAGTGTGGGCAGCAGGGCAGGGAGGGAGGGGATTCTGCCCCTCTGCTCTGCTCTGGTGAGAGAGACCCCACCTGGAACACAGCACCCAGCTCTGGGTCCCAGCACAGGAAGGACAGGGACCTTTTGGAATGACTCCAGAAGAGGAACACCAAGATGATTAAAGGGATGAAGCACCTCTACTATGAGGAAAGACTGAAAGAATTGGGATTGTTGAGCCTGGAAAGGACAAAGTTCTGGAGTGATCTAATTCAGACTTCCAGTACCCGAAGAGAGCCTACAGAGAAGTTGGAGAGACACTATTTATGTGAGTAAAATGTGACAGGACAAGGGGGAATTGTTTCAAACTGAGCGTAGGTTTAGATTAGATATTAGGAAAAAAAGTCTTTACTCTGAGGGTGGTAAGACAGTGGAACAGATTGCCCAGAGAAGTCGTGGACACCCCATCCCTGGGAGTGGTTCAAGGCCAGATTGGATGGGGCTCTGAGTAACTTGGTCTAGCAGAAGCTGTCCCTGCCCATGGCAGGGGGCTGGAACTAGATGATCTTTAAGGTCTTATCCTGGTTTGGGATACAACAGGACAGGTCCCTTCTAACCCAAGCTATTCTATGATTCTATGAAAATACAGAATTAAAGACAAGGTAAAAAGAAGTGTCAGTCAATATATTTCAAGGGAAAAATATATCCTATCAAGCACTTTTTAAAAATTATTATTCTCATTACAAGCTTTCAACTCTTACTCCATACAACTCATGGCTCTTGTGTTCAGCTGATATGGTGAGGAAGCACAATAAATACATTGGAGATATTTCAGCTCTGGGAAGGGAGGGTGGGAAAAGGCACCATATTCTGAGTTAATTTGAAGGCTGATAGAGTTGAAATTGTTAGCAGTCAATCCTGTGGAGAAGCGTGCAGATTTCAGAAATGAAGCACAAACACAAAAAGAATTTAAAAACCTCAAACCCTCAATATGGTAGACTCAAACTGACAATAATCTTGTGTAATTTTTTGCCCAGTAGGATTCATAAGGGCCTTAGGAAAAGTGCTAGAAAGAGCCAGCCAGCAGAGAAGCAGGTGCTGCTAAGAGCCCCCAGTGCTCAATACACAGTGGTGGCAACAAGAGTGCCCACAGACCACAGGGGAACCCTGTCCCCTGCCGCAGCCAGGGAAAACTGCCAGCTCCAGGGACACAGTAGCCCCACTGTCACAGAGCTCTGTAAAGGCCTAAAGGTAAAAAATTTAGATTTAGGTAAAAAGGTTTAGGTATAAAGAAAAAAATTCCACTGCTGGAACATTTCAGCTGCCATATCTAACAATATGCATGATGAAAAATGGTCATAATTAAATACACATTAAATATCTATACATTAAACAAAATTATCTCTACCAATCAGATTTTTGATATTCATGCAATATCACATAACTTCAATATAATCCCAGGGTGACATAATTTTAAGAGTGTCCAGCTGAAATAATACCAGACAAGGTGTATATGCAGTCCACCACTGTGGATTAATGACAGCACACATGTCTTTGTGGATCAGTACTGTTAGACTCTTATCTAACAGACTCTAAAAGACTCTAAAGGTAGTATCTAGTAATCTTATAGGAGATGAGATTTTAGGCTTCACAAATAATATTTTTATAACAGATTTTCAAAACAGATTTATTTCAACTCTAGCAGCATCCTTCAGCCAAACTCCAGAAGAGAAATGCTGAAAAAAATAAGTGAACAAGCAAACCTAGCAAAATTATCAAGTGGAAATAGTGAATCACAATTTTTAATATCAATGTAACATCTTAACTAGTAACTCCATTGGAATGGAGGAATCAGATCTATAAATAAGCTTAGGTAAGCAGGAAACACTTCCAAAGCGAAAAATCTGCAGAAAGACTTTTTTTTTTAAATGAAATGAAGATTTACCTTCTACATTCATGGGGGAGAACAGACAAAAGCAACGTTAAATTTCTCATGATAGGTGAGAAAAGCACATGAAACAGAAGAGTGAGAAATGCATCAGCACTAAAATGTACCAACTGATTGCATCCTCCCACCAACCACATCCTCCAAGAGAAAGGGAAGACCATAATCTTATTTTCCCCACAGTAAAAAAATAAAATTATTGGAGACACCATAAAAATAATAGAATGTCTTCTGGAATGTTTCTGTAATGTATATAACAGGCTTTGCAGTTAAAATGTTATCCTTAAGTATAGAATTAATGAGAGTAATGTCTGTGCTTGATAGTAACAATTTCTATTGAAAAACTGTATTTTAGTTGATTATTACTAAGTTAATCTAGCTATTCTGCAACCAAGCATATTCCTTAGGGTGATTCTTGTGGTCATGATTTTGGGTTTGTTTTCCTTGGGTTCTATTTATGGAATGGAGAATAAGAAGTTGGTTCAAACAAATAAACAAAAAACCAGAACACCCACAATTTAACAAATAAACATCTGGCAATGAATTCCCAAAAAAGTACTTTTGTAATACTTTTTCAAGATAGAAGAGTTTGAAGTTTAGCAAGCAGAGGATGTCTGGCACCAGAGATACACCTCTTGATCTACTCAAAACATTAAGAAAACTCTTAGAATTCCAATAAAAGTTTAAGAATCACAAGCCATGGAGTTCCTAGCAGAGGCAGTAATTGCAGAACAGTAATCAAAGATTGCGTTCCACCAACTGCACTCCACGTTCTGTATGAGGTGCAATCCTGCCAGCATGAAAAGCATTGCTGCAGCAGCCAAGCATGGACCTTTCTGGTGCTTATTTTGTCAGTGCTAGGCAGATGTGGAGCAGATTCCCTTTGTTGCCACACTGTCTCCAAAAACACACATGGTGGTAAGTAGTAGAAATAAATTTGCGGACTAGAATATTAGGTAAGGAATTAGAAAAGATTAACTTAGACAGGAGAGTGGTTTGAGGACAGGAAGGAGGGGAAAAATTGTGGGTGATACTGATATTGTTAGTTCAGAACTGAAACATTTCAAACTGGATCCTACCTAAAGCAAAAAACCAAGTTTCATATGCCATGGGAGCACCCATTCCAAGGCTTCCAGTACCATAATCTAACTCTTCATAAGAGAATCAAGAAATTATTTAGGCTGAAGAAATCTTTATGGCCATGGAGTCCAACCATTAACATGGCACTGCCAAGTCCACCACTAAGTCATGTCCCTAAATGCCACAACTGCACATCTCTTGAGCACCTTCAGGGATGGCAACCCATCCACTTCCCTGGTCAGCCTGTTCCAATGCTTGACAACCCTTCCCAAATAAAACATTTTCCCTAATATCCAATCTAACCTCCCTTGACTCAATTTGAGGCCAAACTATATATTTTGTCCAAATTTTTATTTAATTAATTTGAAATATGCTGAAGTTCCACATGCATTCATTTTAATAGTAGAGTCAGTTTATGCTTTGTTCTTTAAAATGTAGAAAATCTCCTTTCAAATATACACTGAATTCTACATATTTATAACTTTATCACTATGTTTACACTGTGAATTACACTTGACTTTTACACTTCACTACTAAAGGAAACAATTCTAGTAAGTAAGCCAACTACTATGCCTTCGGAAAGATTTGTGAAGTCCAGTGCATTGGAAGCTGTCCCAAAATATTGCACAGTAGTTTTAAAAAGACAAAATCCAGTTTCAAAACCTGGTAGTTTTGAAAACAAAAGTCTTCAATTATCTAATCAGAGATTTCTGAACATGTTAAACAGCTTTTATTTCCCCTGCTAAACTATACAATGCTCTGTGTCCTTGGAATCTGTCCTCAGTTGTATTCAGTTACACAAAGATGTGCAGAGCAATGATGAACATAATCTGAAGACAAAGAATTTTTCCTGAAAACTGTTTTTCCATAATGGTCCTCCTAACAATGCAGCTGCTAGCCAGGATTCCAATACACTGTTTTTTAACTGTAGTCGGAAGCTGGGTTAATAATGGGAAAAAATGTCAAATTACCCTACTCTAGTAAAATGAACAAAAATAATTTAGATTCTGATGAATTAAGGAAGAGCCTTTTGCTTTTTTTACATCCAATTTCAGAAAAAAAATAACTATTTCACAAGCAATATGCAATGCCTTTCCAACCTCAGGAGACAATTCCACAGTTTAAAATATCATATGGTATGGCTTGAATATATTTTACACTCAGTGAGTATCCATTACATAACTTTCCTCCACTGCCTTTAATTACCCCATTAAGCAAGTTGGTATTTGCATTTGCACTTACAGCAGCTTCACTAGAGCTGCAGGGCATAAGAATATAAAACAGAGAAGAAAAATTAATAAAACATTATCTTTTCCATTTAGCAAGTTCACTTTCTTTTTAAATGGAAACATTTGTATTAGTAGACTACTTCAGCACTGTAAGATAATAAATCACATAAACCTTGTATTATTCAAGCCAACTGAACTGCCAGATAGAAGTATCATCACTCACTAACAGCACAACTTGCCCTTAAGCTTTTCTCATTTTATGGTATTTCCGAGGAGTCACTTTGTATCTGAATGTTTACAGATACAGAACATATCTGTATATGTTTTGTTATTCAAAACACAAAAAGTGCTGCAAATGTAATGCAAGAGAAATCCTTCTTGTTCTAAACCTTTTACATAGAAAATAATTGAGAAATTTATTTTAATGTGTTGCACATCTTTACTAATCTGGACACATTTCTGAGTAAACAAAGATGAAGGTTTCAATTAATTAATTAAAAAATCTGCAAGTCATCACACATTCTTAGAAACAGCTTCCAAGTTTCAAGATGATTTATTTTTCAGCTAGCCTATGTAGTTTACAACACATTTTTTATATATTGTGACAGTAATTATTACATAATATTGTAATAATTAATATAAAGCTATTCATAACTATGTTACTTATTACACCCACATATTCTCTAAACATTATGCATATAATAAAGAGTAAGAAACAGAGCAATGAGAAGTATCAATTTATTCATTACAAGCCATAGTTCCTGAAAAGCCACTTCCAGAGTTCTGGGTGCTGCTTTACTGCTTCCAGGCTCATGGAAGCCCTTTTCCTCAGAAAATAAGCAATTATGTTTCTACCATGCATTAGGATACTGAAAACCTGTATATACAGATGAATGAGCAAAGTAGCAGTTTTGATATTGCCCATGTGCTTCATTTTTGAAGTCTTAATTTTGTAGCTGCTATAAAATATCCTATTTCTATAAAAGTATTATCCATGAGAATCGCACTACAATACTTTCTTGTATCTGGCAAGAATGACCCTGTATCAGGCTTTCTGCTGTACCCAGACTTTCCTCTTAGTGAAAATTACTCCACCTGAGATCTTTTCCAACCATCTCTATTTTTCATTTCAGAGCAAAGCTAAAGCATTTATTACTAATAGGCAGAAAAACCACTATTTTAGAAGCATAAGAAGCATGTTGCAGTATGGACTAACTATCAATACCAGTTCTGGTGCCAAAATTCAAATATTAACACAATTTGAACATGCTTAATATCCTAAAAGTTTCCCTCTTCTTACACAAAGCAGGTGTGTATACAGGGAAAAAGTTCTTAGGGGGTGTAAGAGAAGCACATGATTACCCACATTACAGCAGCAGTATACCTTTAATAATGTAGTTTTCTCTGTGAGCTTTTAATGTCAACACAGGATAGGCCTATGTTACACTGGTTTAAGTGCTATAAACACTGTCCTAAATCAAATCTTACTAGTATAGCATTTTTCATGAGCTGTTTAATTGCATTGCTCATGGAAAATTGTAAGGGCAAAGGAAATGTGATTCAGCTCATGCAGCATATTTATGCAAACCCACATAAAAGTACATAGAAGAGCACATAAAAGAGCAAAGAATCAGCAGAGCTGCTTATCAGACATGTCACACCAACAAGAAAGAAACTAAATTATCATACAACTTTTACAAGCCTTAATCTGACTTTCCATTTCAGTAAAATAACTGATTTAGAAATATCAAGACTTTGGGCACAGCTGCCAATTCCTCCCAGTTGGATGAGAAATATTTCTTCCTTTCTTTCTGAAAAATTAGACCTCTAATTCCCATGAAGCATCTCATGCCAATGGTTAATTAGGGAACACTTTACAAGAAGAACTAAAAATTGTCAGCAGCACAGCAGGCAAATATTGACATTTTTTACAAGCACAGCCATTCCACAGCTTAATTTCTCTTTCCAGAGCTCTTGCAGGCAGGCAGCTGCTGCCCAGACAAGCTGAGAACCTGAACACTTACTGCAAATCCCAGATTTCAGATACTTATTCAAAGTGGCAAAAAACATTCCTCCTACATCACTTTCAAACATTTGACAGCCTGGGTATTCATTAAATGCATCTTGCAGCAGTGTCCTTGGATAACTATATAATTCTTCCTACCAGCTACTGAAAAGTAATATGATTCATAGGAAGATGGGAGGAGTCCCAGGTCTCAGAGTACCTGACAGGCAGGGGGAAAGCAGGAATAAAAGCAGGAATAAAAGCAGGGAGAAGGTGGTGAAGGCACAGGACTGATGTGAGAAGGCCAGTAACAGAATACACTGATTAATGGGTGGATAGGAGATAGCCCCTTCTTCACTGAGCAGCTGGAGAGCAGGGCTAGCTGCTGGTCAGGAGGTAATCAGATATTTGCAGTAAGACTTGATGCAGCCTATGGCCAAAAGTCATGTCACTCAGATCTGTGCAACAGCAACTGCCACAGGCTCCCAAAGAGTAAATAAGAGAAACCGGGAAAAATACAAAAATAAAGAAAAACAAAATGAAAAAGGCAAAATCAAAATAAATTAATAGAACAAGATGTCCTTTCTTCTTCTTTTCCATACATCCTACTAAGTTTAACTAAAATTCCACTTTCACTCTAAACTTGAGATCCTTGTGCCAGGTGTGGCAGATGTGATTCAGTAATGCCATCTTCCTGAGATGAGGCCACAGCCACTGCAGTGGGTATAGACATACACATAATTATAGGAGCAATTAGAGAGGATAAAAGACAGATTAGGTCCTCCCTCCAGAATACATACCCTGCCAGAGGAGCTGAGGCCAGGGAAAAGGTGGTAGGGGTTAATTACCATCTGGAACCCAAATGCTTTCTTTTTGATGGTTCAAAATGTAAATCTGTTTAAGTGCCATAATTTTAGCCAAGCATTGACACACACGCATTTTAACAGAAACGTCCAGCTATTTCAGTTATTTTCCCATTCTTCTTGGGTGAACTGAAAAAACATTTCCTTTCATTTACATACCACCCACAAGGTTAAAACAAATTTAAAAAACCTCTCAGTATCAAAGACCAAATATTTAGCATAGCCATATTCAAACAATTTCATAAATCTGCCTCTGATCATACCCTGCTGAAGACATTGTGCTCTGTAGCACAAAGAAATAAGTGAAAACTTCCATAACATAGGAAAAACATATGTTTTACTATCACTATAACACTTGCAATTCACTTTCAGACAAAAGGTCACCTTCAGCAAACACTGCTTCAACTTATAAGGGCTAAGACTTGAACGTTTAGTCACATTGTTGTGGCCTTAGTTGCAGCAGCCCAAAATCCCAGTGCCCAGCCCTACCTGGCTGCTGGGGCAGTGTGGGACACCCAGGGTAGCTGAGTGCCCCTGGACACTTGTGGTGCTCTCTGTGCTGTGAGACATCAGCTGAGGTCAGATGCACCGAGGAATGAGCCAGAATTTTATCTCACTAAGAGAAAGCTGTTCCCATTCTGAGATTTTCTTAAACACATATGTACATTTGACAAATTATCAGATGATGTTTTCCAGTTCCATATGTCCATCAAGATGACATTTTTGCAAAGCTTCAGCTAAATCAGATCAGCCAGTTGGACTCAGGAAACAATCATTGCTTTTGTAATTTAAGACGCACACACAGTTTGATTTTCTAGCTTTACTGTCAATTCAAACTTACATCCAAGAACATTTACTTAACATTTAGAAAATTTAATTAAAGCAAAATGAGATCTTGGAGAACTTAGGAAGGAGTATTTTCTAACTATCACAACAGTTTTAGATAAAACCCAAACAAAACATTCTTGAGTTGATTCAGCTGGTAAAGTTTTGACTTCATATGCTGTTACATTGCCAGGGACTGTGTAAAAGAGCAACACTGCTTAATCAACACAGTTCTTTTAACACATTTGTCACCATGCCTTCTCCATTAGGAAGTTGAGCTGGTTGCTTGGACTAATCAAAATGCCTTTGAACATCCATTAATACTGCTCAGTTAAATATCAGTTGGGTTTAGAACCGATGTGAAGCTCATTTAATACTCTCCATGTTTTAGTGGCATAAATCTTTTAAACTATTTTTTTAACCACTAAAAGGGCAAAGTAAATGGTTCCTCTTATTATAAAATATTTCAGAGACAAGAGAGAGAAACAGCCAACACTCATTGCTGAAACTATTAATGATTTTCATTAATGACCAAGGAAATATTATTTGAACCAGGATAAATAATGAAGAGTTAAGTGCTTCAAAATATAAACATGTAAAAGAAAACATGTTTTTCTGTTTTAAAAAGCCAAACTTTTAAGTTCAATTTAAATATATACACATTCCATCATAATATTATCTTGAAAACAGCATTTTTAAAGAAGTGAAATGGAAAACAAGGAGATGTAATATTTCATCCTTTCCCAGTACATGGCTAAATATGGAATTCCCAAAACAGATGGTAAAGAATATGCAATAGAGTGAAGGTCCTCTGGGTTTGATATTCACCTGTCTCTTTTCAGCACCACCAAATTCTTATAACCTCAATTAATATCTGCCAGAATCAGTAAAATTACATCCCTCTACTGTTACTATTATTTTGCTTGACCTTGATATCATCAACATGAATGTAATTATGATAATGAACCAATTATTTTCCACAATACAGAAATCAAAAAGACTAGTACTCCCTCCCTTCCTCACGATAATACCTGAACATTCTGACTTTATTTCATCTTCAATTGCTAACATGCAATCACTAACACTTTGTTTGGGTTTATTTCTTATTTCTAAAAATAAAAGAAGCCCAAAACAAAACAAAACCAATCATATTCATAACATATTCATAACAGCATGTTAGATGCATGATTTATGTCATATAATAAACAAATATTTTAATGTTTGCAGTATTTTACTGGTTCTACTGGCATAAATTTTGCATGACAGCACATCTGTCTGTTAGGACAACTAACTGTCAGTAATGCATCAGCTACACCATACACTCTGCATATTTTATATAGTTAATATTAAAATATTGTTGATCATGTTTGAGAGGATTTAAGCTTTTTTAGTACTTTTAGACAATCCAGCCATATCTGCTTACCACAGGATTGTTTGTCCCAAAATTTCCCCACGTTTCATAGAATTTTGTTCAAAATTTGGTGAACAAAACCAAATAATTTGGAAAAAACAGAGTGATTTGCAGATTATGAAAGTAATGTGTACACTTTATTGTGAGGTCAGATCTGTCACAGCGGAAAAGCAAATAAATTAGGAGCCACGATGTAAAAGTGACTTAAATAGGTTTGGACAGACTGAAATATAATTAACACAAAACTGTTATCCTAGTCAGCCTATTGACTGTTTAAATAGTGACTTCACAAAAAATTCATGGCTTTGTTCCTAAAGATCGTGAATTGACTAAAAATCAGGCTATTTCAGAGGAAAGATTCTTTCATATCCTAGTCAGAAATGAATCTTTGCAACTTAAATCATTGTGAGATTTACAGTCAAACTATACAGACAAATAAGTTGCAGAAGAAAAGAACAACATTATTTTGTTACCTACAATTATGTGTTAAGTCAAAGATATGTTGCCCAAATATAGGTTCATTTATGATGAATTATACAATTTCACAATCAATTTTTGACTTGTGAGATAATGTAAGTGCACAATAGTAAGTTAGCTATTATTTCATAGGGACTTTCCTAGCTTTCTTTACTCAGATATATTTTAAACTGGAACAAAAATATAAACCTTAAACTCTCTACATTTCATTTAGATAAACCACAGTTCTCTGTTATCAACATAAGAATCGTGTCTGTTTTAGTACTCTACTTGTAGAACTGCTTCATGCAGATTGCAGCTCTATCTGTAAATTACGTCTCAGTTAGGCAAAGATAATTGCTATTGATTCAAAAGATATTTCAAATTTCCTGTAACAAGAATCAAGGGGGTTTAGGAAAGAAACAAGCTAATACTCCACGTGGAAAGTAGCGAGTAGCACAAATTAAACGCACCTTTCTGTCACACCAAACATAAATTCTCCACTGCCAGCCAGGGACTTCACAACCATCATGATTCCAGAGCATGTTAAATCAACCATAAGGATGGGAAACTTCCATGTAATGAATTCAGAAGCAACCTATAAACAAGCAGATAAAAGAAGGCAAAAAATTGAACAAATTACCAATATGAATTCCCCCAAGGATTCACTAAAGGAGAGGTAGTGATGATCTTAATCACGTAAAAGTAATAGTTAATTCAACATCAATATCTCTATATAGCCCAGAACATTTGAAGATACTTTAACAGCTCCCTAGATTTCAAAGTTTACTGTGTCCCATGTGTCCCTGCATACTTTTGAATTTCCCTAAGCAGCCCAATGTTTAACTCTCAGTTGCATAACCATGTCTAGGTCATTCCACACATTTTTTGTTTCTGTGAAAAACTGCTGCCAGGCATCTGTTTGGGACCTTTTCTACTCCCATTTTTTTTTTTCTATTTATGCTATCTGAGCACATTACTTACATCCATCTCAAAGTTTTAATTTAAAAGGACATCCCTCTGAATCATGGCTTAGTCTTGCCCATTCCTTTCCAAGTATATTGAAAGACATTTTTATTTTCAGTCTGAATCTATTTTTAAAAAATATACACCATCTTTTGCCTGTCAGGCCTTACAGCCCCAAACAATGTAGATTAAATTTTTACAGAGGCTTACTAAAATCAAAAAAGTCCAACTTTCTGACAAATTAATTGGTCCAGCAACCAAGCAATACAAATGTGATCCAGTAAACTAAGTGCAGAACACTGGCATCAATGATTCTGTATTTATGCAATCACATTTTCAGATTTCCTTAACTATGAGAAATATGCCAGCTAAACAGAAAAAATAGCAACTGCTAGCCATTCTCTCCTGCTCCATTTCCCAATACCTTTTTTTTGGAGTTCAGTGAAATCCTCAGCCCTACTCCTAATGTAATGTCTCTCTCTATTCTATCTTAAGNATCTTAAGGACATAGAAGACCTGAGCAAGTTGAATATAAGATGGACCACAATAAGGACTTTTCCCCTAGCTGCACGTATTTGCCTACATTGGGAAAATTCTATGATTATACCTATCTCATTTGAGAGCTTCCAACCCTATTTTAGCTTATACTGTTAAAAATCAATAAAGATAAGTCAGGCTTGAGAAATGTATATGTAGTCAAAACTTGAGGCAAAGAAGTTTTAACATAAGGCAGATTTTTTGTACAAAGTGCTTCTCTTCACATTTAGGCTGTAATATTATGGTTGTATACTGATTACTGAAAAAGAACAGCAGCAAAGGGAGACAATTGTGTCCTTTGTACGTTCCAAAAACTGTTTCCCTTTTTCTTCACGAGGAAATTTTAAAATAAGGATCTGTCCTGTTATTATCCAAAAGCAGTGCTGGTCTGTATATTGGAATGCCACCTCCTAGTCGAGGTCTTGAAGCAAGAAGACTGTTGGAAATCAGAATGAAATATCCTTTGTGGTTTATTTTACATCATTGGCAGTATGAGTTAGATATCTTCGTTCAGCAGCAAATCTCTCTCAGTAACCAAAGTGAAAATTCATCTTAATGAGCTTTTAATCTTCTTTGAATTAAAACAATGTACTGATCTGGGCTGGGATAGAGCTAATTTTCTTCACAGTAATTCATATGGGGGTGTGTTTTGGATTTCTGCTGAAACCAGCATTGATAGCACATGATGGTTTCAGTTATTGCTGAGCAGTGCTGACACAGAACCAAGTGCTTTTCTCCTGCTCATACAGCAGGAAGCACAAGAAACTGGGAGGGGACACAGCACAGATGAACCCAACTGAACAAAAGGATATTCCATACCATATGGCATCATGTTCAGCATATATATATACATAAATAACTGGGGGAAGAAGGATGAAGGGAGGAAGGGACTTTTGGAGTGATGTCATTTTTCTTCCCAAGGAATGGTTGAACATGAGCCCTGCTCTCCTGGAGATGGCTGAACACCTGCCTGCCCACAGGAGGGGTGAATACATTCCTTTTTTTGCTTTGCTTCTGCTTTACCTATTAAACTCTCCTTATTTTCAATCCATGAGTTTCCTCATTTTTACCCTTCTGATTCTCTCTCATCCCACTGGAGAAGGAGTGAGTGAGTGGCCAGCTGGGGCAGAGCAGCCCACTAGGTTTAAACTGTAACACACATTAATTCAGGGAATTTTAGACCAAGCTCAATTGGAACAATTAGAAAGTCTAACTGAGCTGAGTTAGTTTGGGAGATATTTCATCATATGTTAGTGTTTATCTTTCATCCATAAAAATGGCAGCCATATAAAGTAAACACCCCAAGAGTTTCACATAAGCAGCACGAAACAGCCAGTTACACACAAGCAGTTAATTTGAGTAATGCACACAGAAGAACGGTCAAAAGAAACAAATTTCTTTTTGGTTAAACCTCCGAACTATTCAAAATGAAGCCAAATGCAGACAAATTTGATAAATCAAGTTTATGATGAGATTAATATTTCACATCCAGCTTTTGGCTTAAAGCAAATTTTTATAGCCTGAAGAATGGAATTATAATAAAATGTTGACAAGTCCATACCACACAAGAGTTTCTGCTAGAGGGTGGTTTGTCTGTTCTTGACGTTTTAAAATATATGGATCTACATTTGAGAAATAAGATACAATTCACATTCAATAACTGTAATTCTTGATGTTTCTTCTATTTGATACATGGGAAATAATTATCAACGAGAAAGTTCAGATTCTT
>VZTT01007334.1:7045-30932 GCA_013400855.1 Buphagus erythrorhynchus
TGGAACTGGACACACATGAAGTTGAAGCTTGGGCTTCTGCATCCTCCCCCATTATCCTTGGGTGATTTTCAGTGTTGTTTAGACTTGACTTGTGAGACAATTCTGATTTCATGACCAGGGTAATGTGTTGATTTTCTTTCCTGTAGAGCTAGCTCTGGAGACAATGCAAAGTCTTCATGAAAGTTAATCAGAAGAAAGATAGGGATTAAATTCTCCAATTATAAAAGTCTCAAATGCTAATCCATGACACAACAGCCATTTAATAATACTGCTGGTCGTCGCTGGACGACAGTCCTTCTTTTAATCTTCAATCTTATGTTCAAACACAGTTAAGAAAACACTGGGTAGGAAGCAAACTGTATTTTCAAGTAAAACAAAATAGATTTCAGGAAAATTTATCAGAAATATACAATCTGAAGCTTAACTAGAAGTAGCTCTTGAGCTGTTGTAAGCAGTTATAACTATCCAAAATCTTGGATTCATTAACTCATTTTTTGTTGTCTATGAAACAAGTTGCATAGTCGCATGTAATCTCAAACCCAATAGATAATGCACTATTAAAAAAAAATGAAAGAAGTTTAAGTCCTGCACTCTGAAGAGACTAGTGAACCAATGACACTCTGATTCTGAAAAAAAAAAAAAAAATTCTCAAGGATAAAATGGGAACAGAAGCTAAAATCCAATTTCTCTGTATCAAGTCCAGCCTCTCTACTGATTATCTGAGTTGCATTGGCACCTGAGAGACACAATAAGACAGCTAGAAAATGTACCAACCATACATCTTCCCTCTCTGCAGTCATGTAGTCATCTTCCATCTATAACATGATCAACAAACAGATGGTTTGCTGAGGTCAAATGATTCCCAGTACATGTCAAGGGAGTGAGAGAAAGGTATGGTGAAGAGCTATTTTTAATTTTCTCCTTGTTTTCCTCTTCCCTTCCTTCCCTCCTTCCCACCTTCTTTTCTCCTACTCTCTCTCTTTCTCATATAGAGTGTTGACTGTCAAAACAGCATATCTGCACTAATATATTCCATCTAGAAATAATCTCTTGCAAAGTACCTTATTAAAGAGTAAACCCGTATAATGATTAATTTCATTAAGCAACTTTCTTCCCTGAAGGCTCCTGTTTGTAATGAAATCTGCAGACAATCACTACCAAGGGAAGCAATATGCCTGCTAAGCGCATTGCAAAATAATTACCAAATGACAAAATATGACATACCAACCTTTTTTAGATGATTGAGTAATAGTACTCTAAAGAACACCACCCCACCTCCTCACCCTCCTTTTTTTTTAATCTACATTCAAGCCGTTTACACTGCATAGTGCCAAATGACCACCAATTTAACTAAAACTTTACAATACCAAACCTCTCTCACTAGTGCACACTGAAAACATGCAGAATAAACACAGTGAGCTAGAGAATCCTTAATTTTAAAATGTTGACACACATTGGGTATTCCAGAACTGAGTATGCTCAGTGGGGATACTTACTGTATCTCTATATGTCACAGTAATTTAATGAAATCCTGAATGTTTTGTTTACACATTTTACCAAATGTAGGAAATATGAAAACTGCCCAACACACACAAGAAATAGGATTTTCTTAAAACCATAATTTAGAGACCTGATTAAAGCTCTTTGTGGAATCTGTAATAAGGAGCTTGTTTATACATATTTATTGAATGAAAACATTTCGATGCCAAGACTCAAGAAAGACTTATTTCAAATTAAAATAAGATTCATTTAGGAGCAAGAGATCAAGTTTACAGTGGACAATGCGTTTTTTTCTTTTCTCTACACAGACAAATATCTTGTATTGACAATAAGCTATACTGAAGAGGCCTTGCTCTGAAGGAATAAAGAATATCTACATTGTGCACACATTCTTGTGCTGAATATTTACATTTGCCTACAAGAGTTTAGACTCCAGTAAATAAGGATTATGCGGTGGATCTGCCCTTATAAAGGTTTGCTTACTGTGTGAAAAAGCTAGCTTCCTCTATTGCTCCATTTATTGCTGATTTTCTTTTCATTTCTCAAGAACTTGGAGATAAAACATGTTTTGAACCTTTTTTTGATAAAGTTGCCTCATGTGCACAATTCACCCTGTATCTCAACCTCTGCATTTTGCTAGTTTGCTCTAATTTATTTAAATATAAGCGTCTTTCAGCACAGCTTTGTTCTGTTCTATATTAAAATGATTGCAAAGATATTAAATTTTCAGAATAGTGTATTAGCTCAAACTACAGAATGGGCATTCTAGTAGAAAAATTCTGATTATTCAGCAATGCAACTCATACTTCTAGTGTTCTGCACAGAACAGATGATGTAATCCCAATTCCCCTACTGTTGCAACTATCTGAGCTGGGAGTTGAAGCAAAGGAAGAGAAGATAAGCAGGAGGAAAGTGTGTCTATCGTAATATGTTTTTTTCCAATTATCTTGTTTTATGTTTCAAATAAAATTTTGAACTTCAAGAAAGTACAGTTTTTCATTATTTTTATCATGGTTTTGAAAAAAACAGGATTCTATTTCCTTAGTAGATAGCAGTTTTTTGGCATTTAAAAAGTTGCAAAATGTTTGCAATTTACTGTCTATTATATGCAACATAATTTATTCAGTAATTAAAATGCGGTAATTGCCATTATGAGTTCAATATTTGCTCATAATTGTTGCATGTTGATATCAGAGACAATTTGAAATTACACTTTCCTTACCACGGGAAGGTATGGCCTCATTCATATCCCATGCAGAGCACTGCATTAACCACCAGTGACACTCTCATTAACTCCTGGATCTTTAGAGCTATATTTGGTATGCTGTGTAGGATCATCTTTCATGCGTACTCTCACCGTTCTGTGTAGATACATTCATCTTTTACCTTTCATTTCCCCTTTTTCATCATCTCCAAATGATGGGACTAAATGGAAACCATTTCAATGAAGGATACAGTTATCACTCCTTAGCACTGCCTCAAGTACCTGAGATTTTCACATGATTTCTGTAATCCTTGGATGGATACAGAATGGATTTGTTTCCAGGTTTGCACTCCTGCCATTACAGCAGAGAGAGCACCTAATCGCTGCGATAATTTACTTCCTCACTTTTAACATATAGAAGAGTATTCCAGTCAAGTGTTTAGTATCAAAACTAAAAGTCTTCCCTAGTCTGTTTCAGGCACAAGTCTCTGCTTTGAAATCTGTCTTGCATGTGTCCTGCCCAGGGACTCATGGGTCTGTCAGTTGCTGTGATGACCATGCTCCAGCCCAGGCCAAACCCCTGGGGTGGGAAGACTCTGGAATAGGCTGGACTTGCCAAACCTGCAGCAGCCCCCAGTTCTCTAGCACAGTGGGGCTGTGGGCTTGCTTGGGTTTCTGATCAAAACTGCAGTGCAGCAGCATGGGGAAGGAGAAAAGGTGGCCTTAGTTAGGTATTCTCCCTAACTTTCTAAGGAAACACATAGTTAAAATGACTTTTGTTAAAATTGTATGTACTGAGTTTGCCTGGCAAGGTTTTGGTAATGGTGGTGGGGTGCTACTGCAGTGGTGGCTTCCATGGGAATTCTGCTAGAAGCTTCCCTCATGACAGCCAGAGCCGGTGCCAGACGGATCCGCCACTGCACAAGGCCAAGCCCGTCAGCATCGATGGTAGCGCCTGGGGGATAACACAGTTAAGGAGGGAGAAAAAAACACTTCAGCAATTCCATTCAGAAGGAGGACTGAGAATATGTGAGAGAAAGACATGAAGGCCAGTGAAGAAGGAGAGGGAGGAGGTGCTGTATCTTGAAAATAAAGCATATTGCAATAGTCTGCACTTACCATGGAAGGAGAAACTCAGGTCCTGGAATGTGAGTCCTGCTGCAAACTGCAGCACTGCACATCCCAAACCCACTGTGATTGCGCTCTCCTTGCCCACTCACCCTCCTCTCTGCTCCATTAAATTCAATTTCAGCCTATTAAGCTCAAGAGTCAAGAAAAAGAACTTTAAAGAAAGTTACTTAATATTAATTTGAACTCCAAAGTATTCCAGTAAAGGAAAAAAAAATCAATGTTGTTAAGATGTGCAATATTTTACATAATAAGGCTGGAGAAATAATGAAAAAAGAAGTTCAATATCTTACTCTGAAAACCTGTAAAATCTATTAAATGAACTGTTTGGCAATTATAGCTCTTCCAACCAAGCCCACAAAATAATGTATTACAGATATTTTAAAATACTACATACAAAATGTGAGAAAATATATTACATTTATAATTTGATGAATAATATAACGAGACATCAACAGAAGCTATTGTTCTTCTTGCACATTGAGAGTTATGGTGGATGAATGGATTATTCCTAATTACATTTTCATGGTTAATGTAGAGTTTATCTCCTTTGTATACTACTAAGTGCAACTTAACAACTGCTTGTTCTTCAAGTTATTTAAAAAAGAGAAGAGTTATTTAATTTTCTTTGAACTTGATAAAATCTGACATCAAAATAATAAAATATCTTTTAGCAAACTCTATTTAGAGATGATAAATCTGGCCCATCAAAATGATTAAACTTTATTCTTCCTGCTCCATTTTTTTTAAACTAAAACTTGTTCATATGAAAGTTCACATATGATCAGGATTGGTTGGATCCTTTGAACTTGGTATTAATGTGTCAAGACTGCTCTTCTCCATGTTGGATGCTGGGTTTCTTGATAAACTTGGCACCTAGCAAATGCATTCACCATACAAATGTATGAGAAATTCAATAGCCAAATTATCCAGTAAAGCATCTCACTACCTTCCATCAGGTTATACCAGGAGACAATTAGATTTATGAAGTATAGTGTAATTAGTCTTGGATTCAGTGTGGTCAAGGGCAGAAATCACTGAATATTATCCAAAGAAATCTCTGGTGGTGGTGTTCTCATCAACACCATTCCCAGATCTTTAGAGATTTCAGACTATCACTTAAAACGGGGGAATAATTCTGACTCTGAATGATGCACATAGTCAAACAGCATAGAGTGAGGAAGACATTTATTTCAGTACACTCGAATGAAGTATTCATGGAATCACAGAATCATTTAGGTTGGAAAAGACCTCTAAGATGAAGCCCACCTGTGATGGACTTAATTGAGTGGACTAGGGCCACAATCCTTGTCATTATTTTTGAAAGGGAAAGCAAAACTCTTTCCAAAACTGTAGTTTTCCACACTACCTACCCATATCATGGAGTAGTTGAGACATGAATCCCAGCCTGCTAGTTAGTTATTTGACTGGTATTGTACTCTCTGACACTGGATCTCTGTAATGCCAGGGTTCCCAATAAACCCAATAAATGCCTGAGAAGTAGGTTGTTTCCTATGTAAAATATTTGAGGTACAAAATCACTGTATTTTTTCAATAATAGTTTCAACTTTTAGCAAACAGATATATCTTCCCCCTGGGAGATGAAAACTCAGTACATTAAAAAAATAGTCATGTTACATGTTGGCCAAAAGTGCATCAAGGGGAAAAATCTTTGCTAATGAACCAAACCTACTGAGAGTAGTGGCATGAGGCTTCTAAAAGCCCATGGGGCATTATTATCAGCAGATGTGAATAAAATGTTTCAGCTGAGTATTTCTGACATTCAGGTGTTTTTGGGTTTGTTGAACAGATGCAATTTTCTGCAGAGGGCAGACACATCTTTCTAATTTTTATTTTAGTCAAAATCTATAAATATGCTTTGAGAAAATATTTTCATGAGATATTTTTGTATATGCATCTCTTTCTTCTACCCTGTACCCTACCACAAAACCAATAATTATTTCATTACCACTGGATTTGTTTTGCTTCCTTGCTCTCAGAGAGACAACGTGTTTGAGACAGCATCTTTTCAAACACAATATTCACTTTGATATTAACAAAAATAGTAAGAAAATAGAATAAAAACAAAAACGTAATTGCTTTTGCTGCATGACTGATTGCTTCCACAATACAATTAAGCAGAAGGGAAAAATTACAGCATTTTGGCAGTTAATTCAGAGTGCAGCACACCACTAGTCCTCAAAGAACTTAATTTTCTGCCAAAACTAAACAAAGTACATTAAAAACATATCTGATCACCAGTAAAGGTGATTCAAACAATTGCTTTTAAGTACTGGGACCAGTGCTGCTTGATATCTTTGTCAGCAACACCAACAGTGTGATAGAGTGCACCCTCAGCAATTTTGCCAATGATACCAGAGTGTGTGGTGCAGCTGACATGCTGGAGGTAAGGGATGTCATCCAAAGGGACTTTGACAGGCTTGAGAAGAGGTGTACGTTCTCATTCTGTACGAGGAACTCATGAGGTTCAACAAGGCCGAGTGCAAGGTCCTACCACAAGGGTTAGGGCAATCTCCAGCACAGATACAGACTGGGAGGAGAATGACTTGGTAGCAGCCCTGAGGACACCAAGCAATGTGCACTTGCAGCCCAGAGAGCCAATTGTGTCCTGGGCTGCATCCAAAGCAGCAGGGACAGCAGGGAGAGGGAGGGGATTCTGCCCCTCTGCTGTGCCCTCATGAGACCCCACTGCAGTGCTGCATCCAGCTCTGGGATATCCAGCACAGGAAGGACACCAGGATGGACCTGCTGGAACAAGTCCAGGTAAGGATGAAGCTGATCAGGGGGCTGGAGCACATCTTTCATGAAGACAGGCTGAGGCAGCTGGGCTTACTGACTGGAGAAGAAACTGCTACAGGGCCTTCTTTTTATCCTTTATCCTTCCAATGCCTAAAAGGAGTCTGCAAGAAAGCTGACAGGAGTTTTACAAGGGCATGTAGTGGTAGGACGTGGGGCTTTAAACTGAAAGAGGACAGACTTAGCTTAGATATTAGGAAGAAATTCAGTACTGTGAGCATAGTGTGGCACTGGAACAGGTTGTCCAGAGAGGCTGTGGTGACCCCACCTTTGGAAGTGTTCAAGCTCAGGCTGGATGGGCTTTTGAGCAGCCTGGTGTACTGGAAGGTGCCCCTATCCATGGTGGGGATTGGAATTTTAACTAGATGATTTTTAAGGTCCCTTCCCACCCCAATCATTCCAGGATTTCATGATTCTGTGAAGATTAATCTACAAATTCTAAATCACTGTAAGACCACAAACAGATTGTTTTAACTAAAGCCATCCCTGCCTTGAACTAAAGGGCTTTACTTATAGGAAACAGTTTTTCATTCAACAGAATTTTTTCCTACTAACTAAACCATGATTATATCATGCAGCAAAACATAATTTCCTTAATATTATGGAAGAATAACTTTGACAGATCTAAATATATAAGAGAAAAGAATGGTATTGGGTTTATAAAATAGAGAAACTCATTTACTGTATGAGTAAAAGCATATGTATATTTTCATATCTTTATATATATACAGGGATGTTTACACACACTTATATATACACATATAAGGTCATTTGGCTCATGCCAAACTACTATTACTCTTTAGGTGGCAACAGTTTTATCCACCTACGAATACAATATTACCTAGGTGCACTCTATAGAGATTTTACCCATTATTTAAAAGCTTTTTAATTTTTGAGGCACAAAACAGCATGAGATGATAGTGGTATTTTAATGGATTAACACTGACATTTTAACTTCAGTTAATTTCCTTTTTCTGACTTTAAATTATATGATCTGTTTCAGTAGCACATGGCTAAGTTTTGTGCTGTCTGTGAAAGAAGTAATTTTCCTTTTAATTTTGTTTGCTTTAGATATGTAGAAATTTATATACAGCATGATATCTCACTTTAACAAATCTATTTAATAGTAGTAGTAGGGGAAGGAGAAGAAATAACAACCATAGTCATGTTAATTGTAAAATCTTGCAAAATCTTACTTCCTCCAGGTGGCAGAGGTGAAATCAAATTGGCATTTCTGTATGCTCAGAACAATAAGATTTTTGTGAGTGTTCTGACATTTCTGTTTTCATAGCTTATCCTCTTATTTTCTTATAAAAAAATCAATTTTAAAACCATTTGCACTTACAAGTGAGGAAAACTACAATCTTCTGCAAGTAAAGTCCCAGCTCTGCAAGTATGAGTGCAGTGGAAAAAGACTGAGACACTGAGTAAAGCAAATATGTAAATACTGCTTAGTTGAAAAACATTATTTATTTAAAGTTAATGCAGGCTTTTGAAAGCAAGTGTTTAGTGTGTTCATTTATTTATCTATCTAATTCACAGTTACTTATAGTAGTCTGGCAGCAGATACTTGAGCAGCTGATAAAGGTATTATAACTGGCTCACCTGTTCTGTCCTGTATTTCTTTTGATAAAGGATAAAATACTAATTCAAACTCAAAAATGGGCCTGTCTTCTATGTTTCTTGACAATGCAAACATCCCCCAGTAACTGTGTCAGGCTCCAAGACTCTTCTTAATAAGAAAATTACTCATAGCACACTTTATTCTTAAACTATAATAATAACTAGCAATAAATCAATTTTTTCTTTTCAATTCTCTCCACTGATTCATTTGGAGACAAGTTTTGAAAGTATATCAGCAGTCTGCTGTCTGAGGATCCTCTTTACCACAGCAAGAGAAGAAAGAATGCTGCAGGATCTTAATCACTTCTCTTAAATACATTGTGAGAGAAATAGAACAAGAATAGAAAATATATCCAGCTGTCTTCTCTCTGTTCTTTTTTTCCTAATTTGTGCTTGTTATCCAAAGAAAAAAATGTGAAAGCTTTGACTGTATTTTAAAAATTCCCAAACAAGTGGTTCTGTATAAAACATAGTCTCAGTGACAGAAGAATTCTGATGCAGTTGCCAGATAAAAGAACTCCATTATTAAAATGTCGGGCCTTTTTAAAACTAATGATATTGATAAAAGATTTAGTTGATATTCAATGCATTTTATTTTGAGAATTTATACAAAGACATCAGTGATTTCTCTCAAAATTTCCAGTAAAAAATGTAAGCCAATCATTTCCCTGTGGTCCAATACCCTGATGAATCACACAAGGGAAAAAAGTGACTAGACATAAAAAATTATGGAGCGTGATAGCAGCAGACAAGTTGGGTTAGAACTAAGCAAATAAGCTCAAGACATGCTAATTCATAATTATATGTGGATGTATGAATGTAGGAATGAACTACTATACACATATGCACATGGGGTCAAACTGAGAAAAGCAAACTTATTCAACCAAGCAAACAATAAAGATAGGTATAGATAAGGCATAGATAGGATAGAAATAGATGGGTTGAATAAAGAATGCAACTTCTTGCAAAAAATAACACTGAAATGTGACCATGAAATGATGTTTTTATCCTTGCATCATTTTTTCCCCTCCTTGTCAAATAAAATATATATGGAAATATGATATCTACTTAAAAGAAAAGCTGCTAAAAATAACAATGCTTCTATGTATACTGTTGGGAGGTGACTTGATGAATGTATGTTTTCCATGTAAAAAGGATAAATTAATACCACAGAACCAGCTTAACAAATATATGTTTTTTAACATCAAATTGACCGCCTTTCTAAAAAAAAAAAAAATAAAAAAAAAAAAAAGAAAACTTCAGGACATTAAAAAGGAAAAAATGTAAAAATTTTTTGAATCTTTCTTTTTAATTTGGTTATGGTTTTGTTTGTATTTTAAATAATTTAAATCTACTAGCATTGTAATCCTAAATGGTAGGAGTTCCCCACTGAAGGCATATGGAAACATTAGAAATCTGAAAAAAGCCTCACCATTTTCAAAACTGGGATGATGTTTATTATTTCAACATGTACCACAGGTCTCATCCCTAAGGCACTTACATGGTAAATTATCATTAGACAGAGATGGAAATAAGCTAACATACACCAGCAGAACCTATCAGGAATTTCCATGCTGGGACCATGATTTTCTGCAGGATGGAGACAGGATAGAAAAGGCTTAAGAAGACATTTGTATCTACACAGCACACTGATACTTCACAGCCCAAACATTCTCAATATGCACACAAACAAACCCTCAGCAAAACCAGCAGCTCAGTGAGATTTAGATACGAATTTTATCTAAGTCTACTACCTTTTGATCAAGAGTTTTGGTGTGGATCAGTCACTCAGACTGCTTAAATCAAGCCTGTGCTTTGAAAGGTTTTTCTATTAACCAGACATAGGGGAATTCAGTGATTTTTTTCTTTTTTTTTTTTTTTTTAAACTCTGTGTGCATGAATGTTGGTATCCATTCTGATTTTGCAAAAAGGACCACATTTTACAATCTGAAAATGAACATAAAACTATTTGCATAACATCTGCACTGCTTGGAGAATTGGAACACTACAGCAATTAGGTCCATGCTCTATTCACTTCTAATTCAGACTACTATAGTTGAGCTAATGTAATGCTTATTTAAACGAGAAACGCATTTTTATTTTCCCTTAATGATTAATGCTGTATCTGAAACGATCACATAAACTGTTTTGCTTTTAAGCAGGTAGCTCTAAAAATATTTTCCATATATATTTTAAAAGTGAAAGAAACTTTGAAGGATATTAATTTAATCTGTTTAATATGTGACTGTTTTCATCTACAGTGTGTGTTTTAATTTGACTGATTTTACACAGCTGTCATTCTACAGCCTATAATCTGTATGCATACGATATAAGCATAACCTTTAATGAACAAGATTCACAGGCAAAAGTTGCTAATATAATGCTAGCATAGCAGCACCTGCCAACACCTCTACAATTAGAAGTCTGTGTCAGCATTTCAATTATAAAGCTACTTCTAATTTACAGGATCATAACTTGACAGTAAAAATTCTTTCTGTGTTGCAAGTTGACATGCAAGGTCTCAGTTCAAAGCATTTTTATTAATACAGGTTTAAATTGGTTTAGATATTATGAAGTTATAGAAGACTACAGTGGAAAATGAAAACACTCTGTGGATGGTTTTTCATCACCACTGTAGCTCAAATGCTTTGAAAGGGAAACCCACAAACATTACAGTTGTTTATGTGTAATTAGGACCAGTGACTGATTTTATTTTTTCTATAAATTTAGTAGTCAGATCTAAGTTTTAAAACTCCAAAGTGTTATGCTTCTTTCTGTTGTTTTGGGGATCCAAATTTTAATTGTTTAAAATACGTATTTCTGAGTGCAACAATTCACTGCTAAAGCAGACCATGGCAGTACATGTGTGAACCTATGGAATAGAAGTCTCTCCATAATGACATATCATTTACTAATAGCATTTCCATGAATTACCAATTTCCCAAGTGTGTATTGACACATTTGTTCCAGCTGAGAAATTGCCATGTACTGTGTCAATAAGCTACTTATCATAGTTACCTATTGCTTTGCACTGACACAGCAACTACTAACTACTGCTCAGACATTGCACTATCTGTTGTGGAAAGGAAATAATTTTCAGTTTGTGACAGGGTTAGGATCCACTGAGGGAGATAAATGACAAGGATTTCATTCTATTCTTAGATAGGTGGCTGTAAGAGGCAAAAATGTCAATAACAACTAGATCATTTTTGTGACCTTGCTGAGAATATTCCCCTCCACCCTATTTCTAGCCCTTTCATGCTGTTTTCAAAGCCCTAGAGGACTGAAAAGCATTGTGAGGAGCTCCTAGAGCCCAACAGTTACATGGAATAATGTGCAAAGGTTCGCATTGCATTCTTTTGTTGCCTGATAGAAAAGTGCATCTGAGCTTGACAGGAAAGTAAAGAGAATTACCTCTGAGGAAGGTCAGAATACTGTGGGCAACCTGAGGTGCTGGAGAAAGGGCAGCTTGCGAGCCACAGCAGCAGGGGAAGTTTCTGGGTAGAAGCCAGCAGCCAGCTCATGGGGCCAGAGCTTGATGCAGAGCTGCTCTTCACCTGGGGCACATCACTACACAAACACGTCCATGCAGCAGCAGAGCCCACACCTCCCTGCAAACGACTGTGCAGTCAAAAAGACAATCCCTGGAAATGTTTTCCGAGCAAGGTGTTAAATCTGCGCGCTTCAGGGCTGCGCTAGCCCTCTTGTGGGCAGGGCAGCTCTGTCCCTGCTGAGACACATTGCTCCCCAGGTGGAAACCTGGCGTGCCATGGCTCCAGCAGCTCTCCAGTGCCAGAGCTCCAGGGCTGCAGGCACAGGCTGTGACTTGCACTGCTGTGCCAGCCCCAGGTCCTGGGGATTTATAGGTCTCGAAATACGTTATGGCCCTTTAAGTTCAAAAACAGTATCAGTAAATATAGTTTGCTACTGGGCAGTAATTAGTGGCTTGTGAATGCATTGAAAATTAATTTTAATAAAGCTATCACAAGTAAGGGGAAGCTGGGGGAACAAAGTTATCAAACAAAAGTAAAGAGGATGCACATGAATAAGATGGGCTTCTTTTCTAATCCTTCACCTCCATGTACTGCTATCACATCTGAACTGCAATTGGCTGAAATTATGACAACCATACTAATACTAATTAGTCACAAATACTCCTGTATCACTTCTCAATGCTCATTATCTTACGGGGGCTTTTAATTTTTAACTGTTTTCTCTATTATTTCTCAGTCTGCCAGAAGTCTAGAAATTGTCAGTGCCCCTCACTGTAATTTAGTGATTTGGTAAAGTCACAGTGTTTTCCACCATCTTTAAGAGGTCATAAGTACACACGATAGTTCAGAAGTGTAAGATGTGATTTGTATTATTTATGCACAATTCAGCCAACACCATACCACACACTATTTCTTCTATTGGTTTGTTGTTTTCATTTAGAAGTCTTTGTAACAACAATAAAATAAAATAAAATAAAATTAAAATAAAATAAAATAAAATAAAATAAAATAAAATAATAAGCCTGGTCCTCATCTTATATTAAAGAATAAGATTTTACTTTAGTCTTTCCAGAAAATTATAGTTCTTACCTTCTTAATTAATCTTCTTGATTCAACATAATAGCATGCTAATGGTCAGAAGACATGCTTGAAATAAATTTGAACTATTATGTAATTGTGCAAAGGTGTGCTAATCAAGACCCTTTCTAATGCATATAATGAAAACCTAAAACATACTATTATTCATTAACTTATGTTTTGGGTCTCTGATTTAAACTTGAATTTTTTATTACTTTTCTTGCAGATTATGACATTCAAGCCTATCAGCCAGTGATAGTTCATCAGTACTTTACAGAGATTTTCTATCCAGAAAGTTTGGACCTGTATTTTCTACAAAAATTAAAATAAATACTAGTTATCTGTATAAAATATTAGAAAACAACTTTGCAGCACCCTCTAGTGACACATTACCAAATCAGAATGTTCTGGAAAATGAAGTGACCAGGGAGACAGGCTTGTTCATAAGAAAACCACTTTTGACATTACCATGATGGTAGAAGATGTTCATGTTCACCATTCCAACCCCATAAGATAAATTCCAAAGATGTTACCTCTCCAAGGCACTTATAAACAAAAATGCATTTTCTTGACCTGAAATCATTCCAGGAAATGAACTGGATATATTTTATTTTGTGTTTGAAACCACTCTGGTAATATAAAATCAAATATTTTTTTTTTATATATCTGTTAAGAATAAATTCACACTTGCGGAATTCCTAAACCCCTTTTATTCCTTGTGACTCAGATCTGTCATTGTTCAATGCTTCCTGTGTCAGTGTGTTCCTACAGCATGAAGATGTGACAGCAGACACCTGACAGCTGAAAGATCTGCTTCACTGCATGGAAGTATTTGAGCATGACTTCTGGAGTTTCGTAGAATTTGGCTCCCAAGCATATAAAAACAACTAGAGATCAACTCATATCCTAAGCTTATAAATATATTTTCTCCCCTTAAAACAACTGTAGCCCAGGTGCTAATACAAAACCATGCATATGTATGAAAATTAGGCTTTATCGCTGATTTATATCTAATATTGTAATAATCCAGTTCAGGAAACAGTACACTTCTTAATGAAGGGCAAAGATTTTTAGCAAGGTATTGGTGGGTTTTGGTGGGTTTATAATTGCATTAATGTTTGCGCTGCCATAAATTGAAATTATGTGTATGACAGACTCATCTCTTTAAAAGGTAAGCTCTGGGTATCATATTGTGCAATTCAAATTTTGGTTTATGGGGTTTTGCTTTTTTTTTTTTTTTCCCTCTCCAAGAAAACAGTATACACCTCTAATAAATTAATAAGGAGCATAATTTCTGTGTATGTGTGTGTGGGTGGGTGTGGGTGGGTGATGTTTTGCCTTCAGAATTAAACTACTTAGAAACATTGAAATAGAGCTGCTCATTCTGTTAAATGACTCTTTGCCAGTAGAGTATGACACTTCTTTCTCTCCTAAATCTGGATATATAATACCCAAAGTGGTATAATGGTGTAATTTACATGCATGATGTAGTGGAGATCTTATGGAGTTGGGATATTTTGTGTTGTTTTGTTACATTTAGAAGTGTGTTCCATTAGGTGTAGGGAAAAGTTACTAATGCAGTTTTCTCAGAAAAAGAAACACTATTACCTTCTTTCATTCTCTCAGGTTTCTCCTCTAAAATAAGGGTAGCTATACTGTTACATACACATTAAAATGACAATATGGAATGACAATGTTTGTGGTGTTGATACACACTGTGAAACCTAAGATCCTGCCGTCTCCTTTCATTTATTCATAAACACTGAATAAATTAATCTGTCCTTTTCTTTCCTAATCTCATGACAAAATAATTTTAAGAAATATTTTCTTTGTAGAGGTTCATTGAATTCAGCATTTCTTGTATGACATGCATGTTTACATACATCATATATATTATTTACAAAAGCAATTCTCAGGTAGAACAATGAATCACAGATCTTAGAAAAAATATTTTATTCATTATCTCCTGCACCCTCACATACAGTTTGAAGCCACCTGCAGTATTTATTGCTGGTATGTGTTTTCAGAGTATCCAGACATAAATGATATGTGCAGATAATTATTATCCCTTCTTTAAAAATAAACAACTATGATCTGAAACATTAGAGCTATACAGCAAAATTGCAGAAAAAAAAATAGCATTTCATAGATAGCAAGATAGTTTATATACTATATACTATTGTATATAGTATACAGTTAACTTTAGATGTCTTGAGGAAAGATAACTAAAAATAAAAAGGCATAAAAACATTATTTTTAATATATTTATCAAGAGAATAGAAGATAATGGTATGCAATATATGTACATGCAGCTGCAGCAGAGATATCTCTTCAAGGAAAGGAGCTACTACTTTTTCCAACAGATTATATTTTCCCTTTTGTGGGAGTCCAGGAAAGCCAGAGAGAAAAGTTACCAACTCTGAGAGAAGAATTACAGGCCACAAGGGTTCAAGTAGAATAGCAATGTGTTTGCCACAGGGTGAGAAAAGTAGAATTTAGGGGATTGTAGGATTGGGGTTTAAGGGACAAGATGGAGGGATTTGGGCGTGTCTTCTTCTTCTTCATGTCCTCCATGCTTTACTGTGATGGTGGCACTTCTCTATTGGGTTAGAGTAGTGACTCACTGTCCAACATAGGTGATAACTGTTGGCATGGGATTGTAAACGTGGCACACGTAATTTGTAGTATATAATGTTAGCACCAGCCCACAGAGGGGCAGAACCTTGTGTTTTGATCTGCTGAGAGGAGTTCGCAGGACAGAAAGAGAATGTTATAGATAAGAAGAGAATAAACAACCTTGAGAAGCACAAGCTACGCATCCTGACTCCTTCTTCAAGGCTCAGGCTAGGAAGAAAGCTTTTTCCAGGTCTCTGGGGTCATCTTAACCCCGAGATCTGACACCTTTGAGGACATAGAAATAAAGTAAAAGGCCCACTTAAGTACTTGCTGTTTCAGGTTTTGCTGCACATACTACACACTGACAGTGTTAGAGACTGGTTTCTGTACCCAAACTCAAACCTAATAGCATTTACCATGTAAAATAAAGTGATTTCTATAAAAACTATGTTATGGAAATAGCAGTAAAAAGTATATGAAAATCACCTCTAAGTGTCTAATACGAGTCTCTGTTTCCTTTGTGGCCCAATATGAGTGGTGCCTTTCATACCATGATCATACCAGATCACTACATGTCTCTGCTTCCTTTATAGTTGACTCAGACTAAAACTCCTCTTTGCTTTTCCTATTCTACAACTCTCTCTCAAGTAAGTTCATCTAACTCCAACAGATGTGTATTCACAACATAGAATAAGCCACCAGAGAATCAGTCACATCATATGGGTAGGAATGAAAGAGTGCATTAATCTTTAAAATTCTTTACTATACTGACAGACATAGTACCTTACCTATTCAGCAGAATCATTAATACATCACCACCTATTTCTGTCAAAAAAACTGTTTCTCACTTCTGATAATTCACCTCAAAAAGCTTCTTTGCATCCATCTGCAGCTAAAATCAGATGTAGAAAGAAAGGCATTCTATTCTTTTCCATTAATTTCTTCCTCCATTAACAGTATAGTTTTTCTAGATGTTTCAATAAATTTATTGAGATGTCAGATGGTGTTTTGTTTAATTTACCTACAGAACTCTAAATAATTTTACAGGCACACATAGATCCAAATTTTGTTTTAAATGCTTCATCTGCAAAGTGTTCAGGGAATGTAAATTCATTCCATCTCAGGAATTTTGCAAATATCATATCTCCTCAAAGATCATGTGAAAGATCATATAAGTTCTTTTGCTCACATTTAAGAATACAAGAGAAAGTGCACCATTTTGCATTAATTCAATGCTAATTCATTATCACAGATTCATTGACTCTTTCATTACAATGCAAATGTCAGGTCAAGACTGTATATTTTCTGCTTTGAAAACGATAAATTCAAATTCTATTTCCACAGAGGAGAATATTGAGAGAGAAAGATTTACTTCATGTTAAACAGTATATGAGTTTTCAGTAGGCAGAGGTAGGATTTCACAAATTATGATGAGGCAGAAGTACAACATATTTCATTCAATTTCACTTCATTTCCATCTTTGAAGAAATTACAGAAGTCGATAAACAACAAAATAAGGTGATAATGTTTTGTTATTAGTGTTGTGTCATTCCCAAACACACAGATAGTTTTAAAAATTTCTTTGGAGTTTGGTTTTCTAAAGAAAGCTTTACATCACGGCTGATACCCTCTATTGAATAAAGTACTGATTTTATACACTGATCTGAAATTCTTAATACTCACATACTGTGCCACACTTTCAGGAAGTGTAAAAATGCCATATTCTGTGTTGTGTTGCAAGTCATAGAGGTGTTATCATTTTTTTCAGCATGAGTCTGAATTTGTTGTTTGGGACCTGATCTGACATATGAAAATGTTTTTAGTTGTCTGGAGTAGAAAGGAAGACACTGGGAACCAACAGCCTGTCACCCTCACCTCTGTCACTGGAAAAACCATGGAAGAGAAGAAGCTGTGCTAAGGCCCATGAGAGACAGGGAGGCGACTCAAGGCAGCCAGCAGGTCTTCACCATGGGCAAGTCCTGCCTGACCAGCCTAGTGGCCTTCTACTGATGCTTAGAAAGGCTGATCTGGGACAGAGACTAGACAGATACACCTTGGGCAATGCAAGAGCCTGGCTGGGGCTACACCCAGGATGGATCCAAGAGGGATCCCAGTCACGAGTTTTTACACTTTTATAAGTTTTGGTTCATCTACATATTGGGGTCAATTATCGGATTACAGCTCCAGGTCATGAAGTCTTAACCCCCTGGCTTGCCCTCTTCCTTTCACCGTTGTTTATGCTTTTCAGGTACCAGGTGTCCTTGATTCGCTAGCTAGGAAGGGATTGTTTTGTATAACTGCCCTGTGAACTTACTAACACCTAACGTGAAGTTTCAGAGTTACATGCCAGGCAGTAGAGAATCTGAAAAATATATAAAAAAACTTAAGACATTAGTACAATGCAATGACTACATTGGTGGATGGGGAAAGGGCTACAGATGTCATCTACCCAAGGTCGGTAAGGCCTTTGTTGTAGCAACAGTCTCTCACAATTGGAGTGAGATAGATTTGATGAGTGAAGAAGGAATTGGTAGGACAGCAGCATCCAGAAGGTAGTGGTCGATGGCTCAATGTTCCAATGAGTATTGGTGACAAATGATGCCCCTGAGGAGTATGGACTGGGACTGGTGCTATTCAATTAATGCTATTCAATTAATCAGTGACATAGACAAAGGGATTGAGGACATCCCCAATAACTTTGCAAATGATAACACACTGAATGGTGCAGTTGACATACCTGAGGGATGGGATGCTATCCAGAGGGGCATGGAAAAGCTCAAGAAGGGAGCCCATGGGAATCTCATAAGGTTTAGCCAAGTGCAAGGTCCTGCACAAGGGTCAGGGCAACCTCCAGTATCAATACAGGCTGAGGGATGAACAGATCAGATGGAGCCCTGCCAAGAAGGACTTGGGGGTGCTGCTGGAGGGGAGGATGGACATGACCTGGCAATGTGAGCTTGCAGCCCAGAAAGTCAGTTGTGTCCTGGGCTGCAGCAAAAGCAGCGTGGCCGGCAGGGCAAGGCAGGGGATTCTCCCTCTCTCTTCTGCTCTCATTAGACCCCACCTGGAGTGCTGTGTCCAGCTCTGAGATCCTCAGCGTAGGAAGGACATAGACTTGATACTGTTTCTAATTTAGATATTTTTGCCCACTTCACATAGCGGTCAGTCAAACATTTTTTATGATCTTTGGGAGTTTATTCTTTATTTATTTCAGTGGTTAATAACGTTCTTTCTTCCATTTTATTTTCCCTTTTCATGAGCTTAAGTTTTGATATAGCGAATTTTTTGCCACTTCTCTTTTCCTCTCATATCACAGATTAGGTCAATGGTAGAAGTTATCAATAGCAGCAGATAATGTAATACCTCTTCTGATAAAGTTCTTTCCCATTTCTTTGTAGCTTTGTAGCATCTGCCTTCTCCTGTATAAAACCAGTGGGATTATTTCTAAAGATAAAATATTCACACTGTTTTGTAAAGGTGTAGAAGTACAAAGATTTATTTTCTGCTTTTATTTTTACATAAAATTTGTGACAATATCATATCCAACCACTTGCTGAACCTTGTTATATATTCTACAACCAAACATGAATGTATAGACATCTAGAGCATTTTTAAAAATAGATAGTATGCTTGTTTGTATGAAGGTTTTACTGAAATCACAGAAGAGTTATTGTTGGCATAAATGCACGTAATTTACCCTTGTGTATCTAACTCTGGCACAAATTCAGACATAAGGAAAGCACTGCTTAATGCAGTCCCAATGAATATCATAATTTTTTTTGCCATAACCATACAGAAAATGTCACTTATTACCTGCCTTGTAGTCTAAACCCCTCAGGTCCTCAGTACATCATGACTTGTACTCTACATAATACAGTTACAATACATGTCTTAGAAAAGGCAAAAGTATATGATGGGCATACATTCCTTTACCAGTCCTCAGTGGTTACACTTCCAAAGAGCAAAGGCCATGCTGAGCAAAAGCAATGAATTTCAGAGAACAATAAAGAAAGTATGGAAAAAATTATTTTGACCACCAAGAAAATCCTGGAAATGTTCCATTATTAGGTTTTGTACAGTTCAGAAAAGAAAAAGAACATAGGCATTCATCACTGATACAGGTGACATACCAGCAGACAGGTACCGGTGACATGGTAGTGAGTGTCTCCCACGGGCCACCTGATCAGCAAGAACAAGTTGATGGAGTCTTCCAGCATTTTGCTTATGTTACAAAACTGGGAAGAGTCGTTGATAATCCAGAGAGTTGTGCTGCCCTCAAGAGAGACCTTATCAGGCTAGAAAAATGAGCTGACAGGGAAATTTTCAAGGGAAAATGCAAATTTCTGCAGATTGGGAGGAACAGCTCCATGCACCGGTATATATGCTGGGAATCACCCAGCTGGAAAGCAGCTTTGCAGAAAAGGACCTGGGCATCTTGATGGACATAAAGCTGAACCACACCTTTGCAGTAAAGAAGGCTGAGGGTATCAAGGGATGCTTTAGGAGACATGTTGTCTGGAGGTCGAGAAATGTGATTCTTCACCTCTGCTTAGCATTTGTGAGGCCACACCCAGAGTGTTCCACTGTTTTGGGCTCCTCAGCACACAAGAGGCTTGGACATACTGGCGAGAGTCTGGCAAAAGGCCACAAAGAACATGAGGGGACTGGAGCATCTCTCTAGTGGGGAAAGTCTGAGAGAACTGAGGCTGTTCAGCCTGGAGATGAGAAATATCAGGTGGATCTCATTAATGTATATAAATATATCTGAAGGAAAGGTATGAAGAAGAAAGAGCCAGGTTCTTTTCAATGTACTCAGTNTGTGTTCAATGTGCTCAGTGACAGGACCAGAGGTAATGGGTGCACACAAACACAAGAGGCTCCCTCTGAACATCAGCAAACACTTTTACAATGTAAGGGTGACCATGGCCTGGCACAGATTGTACAGGAATGTTGTGGGGTATCCATCCTCGGAGACATTAAAATCNAAAAACTGAACAGATTGTAGTATTTGATAAGCCAGCCATTTATACAGAATTACTATATTACTTCAAGCTAATAATATGACAAAAATAAAGTGTGTAAAATATTCACTCACCCACCCTGTTCACTCTGTGAAATACATAATTCCTTAACTTCCCTTAACTGTTGATGAATAATAGAGCTTCAAAAATATCTTTTAGAGTTATTTGATTTAAAGTGAAAACTGGTGATAATATAAACTTTGCATTTAGAGGTACTGAATATTTAAATTAATGAAAAAAACTGTTATTTTCTAAGATATGAATGCAATATTTTCTTGATTTTTTAAATTTTAACAAGACTTTCATAACTATCATGCCTTTTGTTGTTTCATACATAGTCTTATTTATGGACTAGGAACTCAGCATCCAAGGCATTTTGCAAACTTGCATCAAAAATCCTAGACACCTTAAATTCTTTTTCTTGCATTTGTTCTTGTTTGAAGTTCCATATTATGCCAGTTTAGAAATATACATAGTCAGGATTTTCTTATTAGTTATTTTTATTGTCATCATCTCTGGTAACCTAGAAATTGGATTAAAGTCTGCAGAGAGTTTTGCTTCACCTTTCTTTGTTCACTGTGTGTTTTGGCTGACTTGTATTTTTATCTGCATCAAAGGGAGAGAAAAAGAAGAAATATGTTCTTACTGCTTCCATATAACTCATGCATAAGGAAAGGAAATACTTGAATAACAAGCATTCACAGCATCCTATTCTTCCACTGAATTGTTACTGATGCCTCCCCAAAGACTCTTCAGTATGGTCTGATGTAAAATGTTCTTTGAAGCAGCTTCAAGCTTGTCTTGAACTCATTATCAAGCAACAACACACTACCATACTTGACAAGTTGCACCATTTCTAACTAAACTAAGTCTCACTCTCCTGTTTTGTTTTGCATTTTGATGGTAAAACTAATCCCAACCTTAAGGTCAGGAATAAATCTCCTGTCTGACAGCTTGCTGAAGCAGCGTCTGGAAAGACACCCAGTCATTTATCATCTTCATAATTGATAATATCTGCTGTGAAACAATAGCAATTAAAGGCAAGGAAATAAAATAGTGTGGTCAGAAAGCCTTTTAGCATTTTAGTGCAATTAAGAAATGAGGGGGAAAATGTAAATACTAAGGGAAAGTCTGTAGTTAGAGAAAGGTGAATTACAGCCTTGTAAAATGTAAAGACCTGTTTAGCACTGATGAGAGTCTGATTAACATGCCTCTTGGTTTTAGTGGGGTTGCTACATGAAGTAAGGTTTTACTCAGGAAGAATGAAGGTTGATAGAAACACACATCCAGTAAGGGCTGTAAAAAAATATGACTTGTGCCTCACACTTTCTGCTGTATGATCACATGCCTCATAGATCCTCCTTCTGGATAATCCTACAGGATTTATGTTTTGGGGTTTGTCAGGAATATACTTTTTACTTTTCTGCCTGAAGTTACTTTCTATTCTGTTTGCAAAAGGCAGAATAATTCCATCTCCTGCAAAGAAGCCCCTTTTCCCATGAAGTTATTCACTTCACTTATTATTTGACAGACATAAGGCTTATTCACAGCCTTTGAGGTCTGGGATTTCAAGTACCAGATTCTGGGGCACTAGAAATAATTACAGGCCAATTCAAAGTTGTGGTCCAATCAAACACATAAAACTGTGTCATAGGTACTTCAGCAGTTTTATCATATCTGTAAAATACTGAGGCTGATTTTGATGCAGTTCAAGCACTCAAATGCATTTTAATCTTTAATTTTTCTTTCACAGTACATAATATACAGAAGTGTAAGGTGTTATTTAAAAATTTTCTCTCAAAATTGTTCTTTATGTTCTTTATGAGGAGGTTACTAGATTTCTCACTTAATTTTTCATTATTTAAATTAATGTAACATAACATAAAAAGAGTATGAAAGTTTTAGAAGTTCCTAGCATGCTTAAGGTGTGGAGTCAGACCATATTGATCTAGGGCTTACAGAACAGGGTGAAGAGATGATCCCAACTACTTTCAACACAGGAGATTATTAGAAATTTTAAACAACATAAATGAAAATTCACCTTTTCTAGGCTTGTGCTTCCATTGCTGCTGAAGAAACATTACCAGAAAGTAGACGGAGTGTTGCTTTAGCTGTTTGCTTTAATAAAATGTACCTGTGAGATTGCATTTCCCTAATTCTCACAGCTGGCATTAAAATGGATTTAGCTAGCTAGCTGGAGATTTAAAAGTAGCCTTTCAAGTTCACCTTTAAGAAGCTATATTAGCTTTGCCTACTAGCCTGTTTAGTAATGCAGCATACAGCATACCTGGCTTTAGACAGGACTAGAGATCAAATCTAACCTCATAAATCTCCCAGTTCATGACTACAGGAAGCTGTCAAAAACTAGATGTTATTTCATTCTCTAGGGGCTGGTGTACTGCTCTGGATCTCTCTTAAGTGCCCTCTAGCAGCTGATCACCAAAATGTGTAATAGCCTTGGGAAGGACTACACTACCCTTTTGACCCCAGAAGTAATATTTTTATAGGGCTTGACCTTAATAAGACTGCCAGCATAAAAGCCTAACAGTAAGAGCAAAGGAAAACCTTTTCTGAATAGCAAATAGCTGAAGAAAACATTTTCTGCACACTCCATAAATTATTACATTTACCTCTGGCAAGTACATTTAGAGAAAATCGTGTTCTGAATCACATTTTGGAACACTCAGATTGAACACCAGTTTCTAACCCAAAAAGACTAGCTTTCAAACAAATGCTGGGCAAAATTCTATCACTTTCACTCAATTTAATCTTTATTTGACCAACAAATCCTACTGAATAATAACATCTGGATTTCTCCCCCTTTCTCATTTAACCTTTTACATTTATTCTACTGTTTAACTAATTTCATTCCAATTTAGGTCAAAGGATAAGGATTTCAGATATCTTAAGATGACAGAGTATAGAGGGGAAATCAGGAGGGAGGAGGTGGGAAGGAAGGGTTGCATCATAATGAAAGAGAATAATCCTTGTCAGTTTTTCTGACAAGATTCTGAATCAGTATTTGTAACCCTTGACCATTTTTAACCTCACTTGACCACTGCAAATATAATTTGACAAATCACTTTCTTCTTCCAGTCCCTCTACAGCCATGTGTCACAGGTGATATATTCTTTCCTTTGAGCTTTACCACTAACACGGTTCCCTGCTGTACCTTGTGGGGAAAGTGGTGTCATTTGGGCCACTGGGTCCATAATGAGCTTAATTTCTGCAGGATGCCAGAGAAGTTAAATGGTTTACATAGTGTGAAGAAACAATTAAGCTGCCTAGAAGCTACCTGATGCATAGCAAAATAATAGGCAAGAGGGAGACAGAAGCTACAGAATGAGGTAGATTTTCTGTCCAGACAAGCAACGTGGAGTGGCTGAAGTGATGATGAAGGGCACATT
>VZTT01007335.1:23646-85107 GCA_013400855.1 Buphagus erythrorhynchus
GGCTCCAGCATGGCCACCCTTGCTTTCAGAATAGTTACTATTCCATGTGCACAGCTGCTGTCAAAATGTGCAGGAATGCATGGGAATAAATGTCTATTTCAGTATAAAGCAATAGCCAGGGATACTGATTTTTCTAAACTGTATTCCCAGAGGTCCTACCCTTTCATCAAGTGGGCCTCTCATATTCTCTAAAATTTGCCATGTCAAAATTTTAACTACCAGTAAGTAAGGTGCAAGCATTGTCAAGGCAGTTTAATAACCCTTTCATACTATGATGAGCAATGCATCAGAATTAATTAGCATGAAAGCTGGTGAGGATAAAATGATGGATAAAACATCAGAAAGAATGTGCTAAATGTGGTGAAAAGCCCCACAGCCATGAGCTTCCCCTGTGATCTAGCCGCAGAACACTTCGATAAATGGAGACTGACACAGAAACCAATTCCTTTACAAAAGTCTTTCAAAAATGCTTTCTACAATATTTCAAGTTGAAAAAAAACATCTAAAATACTTGGACACAATACATTTCAGCAAACTCTGTGATGTCAAAAAAACTCAAACAAAAGCCCTCTTCACATATTTCACTAAGTATACATTGCTACAAAGCAACATGAGCTTGAGCTGCCTTTTAGTTACGGCACACAGAAGTCTTTCTGAATACCTATGGCCATTTGCTGCCAACTGCTTCACAATGTACATTCATGAAAAATATTATGGGTTAGGCACTTCCAGTATATGGAATGTCACCTGAAAGAAATGTCATCAGAGCTGGCACGGATCTGTTGTGGGGAAAAAATCAAGATGTGCATGGTTTGGCAGCGTTCACATGTGTTCAGTTTGTAACCTCAAAGCTCAAGGGAGGACAGCCTGAACAAACATAGCAGAAGTCATCAGACTCTTTCCTCAGCTCTAGACACACATAATATCATGCTGTTCCTTTCAAAATATCATAAAACAGTACAGTATCTAGCAGAAGCTGATGCTTCTCTTGTCAGTAACAACTCTCAAACTGCCCCTTTGAAACAAAATCTGGGGGACAAATAAATAGCAGTGTCATCTGCCCCACTCCACAAAGGACCAATTTATCAAGCACAGCAATGGTGGACAAATCTTGCTCAAAATCTTGATCTGCTGTGGTGATAAAGTGCACATACCCAGAAGGATGAGCTCTGCTGTTCTCTACTGATAAACAGCAGTGTCAAATGATTTGCCACGTCTTGATAAGGAAAACAAAGTAATAATGAAACATTTTGCACAGATGCAACTAGAAAAGCCAACATGAGACTTTTCAGCTCCAAATGCTGCATAAACAGTGGAAAGTACCTGATGGCAAATTGTGGCCTTTACTTTCCCTTGGCATTTAAACATATAGTTGAGAGAAAGGATGTCTGACTTGACACAGCAGAGAGGGATTAAAAGGGGAGATTTCTTCTCAAGAAACTACCTTTATGATTAGCAATGCATAAATTTTAAAGCTTTGCATTGATATGTATAATTCCACATTATTGAAAATATTCAGATAAGTTTCTGCTATGTAAGTTTGGTGTGCTTGAGTTATTTTTCAAAAAATACACGAGTCCAAACACTAGAGATTTTTTGAAAAAACATTTTAACCAAAAGGTTTTCATCATGAATTATACTTTGGTAGACTGGTAAAGAAACATTCAATTAAGTGTTTCTGTCATTTTAGATCAAGATTTGTCAAACTCAGAACTTCTGTTTTATGGAACATTCTCTTCCTCATGACCACGGTAACATTTCTCTAGGAAAGCTACCATATACAGGAAAGTGCTGATCCTCACAACAAGCCTGGGATGTAGAACATGTACGTTCAAATCTCCAGTTTCAACCAAATAAGGATTCAAATATGACTCCAGGAGTCAAGGAAGGAAAGATGTTACTCTTCCTTGGAAATCATGTTCCTTAATCACTTCTGAGTGGATTAGCACCAAGAGTATGCAGAATCATACACAGAGAAATCAGCATCGTACACTTCTGCTTATGCAAGGAGGTGTTTGCATTACTTTACTCACCATTCCGTGATTTAGCCATGCTGGTATAAAATTATCAAGCAGCTTTGGGTAAACCAGTTCCCTGTCATAGATATAGATGCTCCAAAACATCGTCACAACAAACTAAGGAGAAAAATAAAGACAAGACATTTTTAAATATATGCTTCTGAAAAATTAATTGCATTCTTTAGACAGCAAAATGGGTCACTTAGCAAAGGATTTAGGGATAGACATGGACATTATTGTTCTTTGACCAAATACTGTTATAATCAACAATTTGAATCTGGATTACTCTTTGCATTCACTGAGGTTTTAACTTTTCTTCTTTTTTTTTTCCATTAACTTTTAGCCAGGAAAAAAAAACCTCATTTTTTGACTTACATGCCTGTGGCCAAATTACAAGTGAATATTAGACTTTAGTAGCAGATGTGGCACATAAATAATGTTTCTCCTCTAACAAGATAGAAAACAAATGGAAAATCAGCTAAAATATCACTTGGAATTCAAACAACATATGAATATGAAACATTCACTCCTAAACAGAAGCCTGTAAATTCATATTTGCAGTTTTCTGTGTCAGCCACCAAAACTTTTAAAATAAAAAAATTTAAAATAAAAACTAAAACCTTTGATGACCCTCCACACAATTCATGGACTGGGATCCACAGAAAAGAGGTCTAGTATCCTGCTCATTTGTCAATATGAAATTTGGCTGTTAGTCAGAGTTATTAGTAAATAGTCAGAGACTATTTACTAGTGGCCCAGAAAAAGACCATTATTTCCTGTAGACTGAGGAAATGGAACAGATAAAGACAAATGGATCAGTTAAAGTTCACAGTAGGCTAAATTTTTGCCAATGTTCACGTATTTTTTCAAGTTATCCTGATGTCTGAAAGGCAAAGACAATACAAAGCCACAAAAATGTACAGAAATAATAGTTTTAGCTGACCTTAGCTGTGGAAAGTAAGTAATTTTCTAATTAAAACACCACTGCTTTCTTACCTTGAATTTGAGCCATAGTTTTCTAGTGATAAAAAAGGCTTACTGTCTATAGCAATAAAATCCAATACCTGGGCCAGGAGCTTTTCAATGACCATTTACAGGAGCTCTCTAAACAGTAATGCTAAATCCAAGTTTACAGTTTGGGAGCCAAAAGATAGAACTTTCACAGAGATAGATGGGAAATATTCATTTACATCCAAACTGATGCGAGTCGTGATCTCACAGCTCATTTAGAGGACCAGTGAAAGAAATACGGGGTGAGCATAGCACATCCTGCAAATTACTAGCACGTATAATACTGTAGGCATAAGTTATTTCATTAGCTTCTGACTTCAGAAGGTTAAAATTGAGGTTTGCAGTTAATCAATAGCACCTTGTTCTAACCACAGACACGAAGACTTCAGCCAGCCAGTATGTGAATTACCTGAACCAGTGCACTGTTCCCTCAGTGTGCATACAGTACATAGTTTCTTGGTTTCCAGCACAGTTGTCCATCTGTTACGACAGCTATCGATGCCTGCTCAGAATAAGCTTGGACTATTTGACTAGGGCACAGAGGCCAAGAAAAAAAAAAACAGGTTATGATGGACAGCCCAAAAAATACTGCAAGTGTAAAGTACCCCACAAGAAATCTCTCTTCTGGGCCAGTCTTGGCATTGGCACAGCGCAGCTCTTTACGCACCTGCTGACACGTAAGTGCCAAGATATGAATAGCTGAACAGCAGGAAAAAGGGAAGCAAAGTATCCTCTTCTCTATAGGCTTCCTAGAAGCCACGTATTATCACAGTGGGTCTCTGAGAACCTGCTAAGGTCAACTGGGGCATAACAACATCTTCCCAGGCATAGGAAGACCAAGATTGATAATGGTTCTTTTCCAAGGAAGTCTCAAAGCAAGAAAAGTCAACCAGGATTATGTTGAACTGTATTACACTGAATACAACACAGCTAGCATGTTTGGACCTGTGATTTTTGTGTGGAGCAGAATAAAACAATAGACGTTGTCAAGGAGGTGAAGACAAGAAAAGAGGGGACATGCCATCTGTCCCTTAACCAAAGTCAGCCAATGGATGGAACAGGATCAGCCTAGCTGGTTGCAACCATCTGGAGCTACAGACGGCAAATGCTGCTTAGCAAAGCACTATCACAAGGCAGACATAAGGTAAAGGAAGTGTGCAAAACCAAACATGTTACAGAACTAACCTGTCCCAGAGGATGACCTGGTATGAGGCTTAACACAGCACCCTGGGGAAGATTTCTTTCAGTGTCTGAATGGTTCACCTTACTCTTCTTCACAATTAGATCATTTGGATAAAATAAACTCTAAAAAATAATTATTTTGATAAAAGGAATTACAATGAGGGCTTGTGACATAGTTACTTTGGCTGCTTCTGAATTTGTTTACTTTGATTAATGAGCAACTGTTGGTCTGGTACATTTAAATCCCCTCTACTATGCTTACATTTTGCTACTGGCAGACTTTTATTTGGGCTGGGCTTTGCTAAGATCCCATATGACTGTGTAGTGCCAGACCATGACACAACTGAGCTGCTTCTTTACACTGCCTCTTGTAAAGTCCCAGACCTGCTCGATGAGTTTCTTATGCTTTTTTTATAGCCAAGGTAGCACACAGGAGAAATGAGACAACATTCTCAAGAGGTTAAACAACAAACTTTTATTTGCAAACTTTAGAAAATAAGGGTGCTTGGCAAATTTTAAAGCAATATTCAATCAAAATCAAGCATTTCACTAGGCACTGGCTTAGCGAACTCCAGATCATCCAACTCTTAAGTTACCCAGATTTTGAGAAGAAGAAATGGGGGGAGGAAGAGAGAAAGATTGAAAAAAATCATTGTTTGAATTCCAGTGTGATCTCAGCTACTGTGAAATCCTAACAGTGGGCTGCGACCACATGTGCCTGCTTTTATCTGCTCTGGTCTCTCAGGGCATTCCCCCTTTGGTGGGGCTTTTGCTGTGCCAGTGGCTAACAGCCATTCTGGGGCTGGACTAGAGGCTTCAGGGGGGCGGGGGGTGGAGCAGTGCACCATCCCACCTATGCAGGATATGCCCTGCCCCCATCCCTTTGGTCGTTTTAAGCCAGTAATCATTTTCTCCAGTTTCTCACACAACTCTGAGGCTCAGAACAATGACTGGGACCAGAACAATGGGAAATGGGATCTTCTTCTTCCATGGTGGCAGTAGTGGGATTCTAACCTAGCAGAGAGAGCGAGAAAAAAAAGGAGAGGAAAAAGACGAAAGTGTACAAGAAATCATACAGTGGACAATTGCTAATTCAATAATCAAAAATATAGGTCCAGTCAGTATAGGGATTCCACCCTATGCAAGCCATCATCCCTCAGCCTGTGAGTTCCAGAGAAGGCACGAAAAATGCAAATCAAGATCTGGGGGGAAAAGTTCATGAAACCAGTCTTTTGGCTGCAGTGATGGGAAGAGTTCAGAAGACTGGTTGGCAATTTTCTTTACTTTTGCTTGTGCTTCTTAAAACAGCATTTTCCTATTGGTGAGGTTCAGCATTTCACATATTCCTTACCCATTTAGTAACAAATTATTGAGGATCAGACAGTTTTATAAAATCATTTTTGATACTTGCTGGACTTGTAAGTTGAGCTCCAAAATGGCCTAACGAATTTAAGATTCTCTATTGCAATAGGACTGCACATCTCACCAAAAAATACAAACTTAAAGGATAAGGCAAATTTTCAACAGTTAGGCTGCCTAACGTTTTGGAGCTGATAACCTTCTAAGTTCATTTAGAAGGTATCATTCATCTAAGGTATCATTTTACCCCAAACAAGCACACATTTCCTGTATTACCACCCTTATCCTTTCCACCAACCTGGTTTGGGGGGGAGTTCCCATTATTACAATGCTAGATATCCAAATGCCAGGATAAGGGGGAATATCAGGGTGCACCATGACATCAAGTGAAAGTTCTACTACATAACAGTCTGGGTGCCTCAGGGGGATTAAAAGTGTAACAAAAACTTGAGCTATTCCTATCTATTTGGCATATTTTTCTAGACAGGGTCCTGGGTTCAAATCAAATACCTTCCTAAATTGTTAAACCCTTCCTTCACTAGTTTCCAAATCTGAAATCCTTTCTTCTGACATCTTGACCAGTTAGGACTTCTTTGCTTTAGAGCTGGAGAAAACTTTCCAGCTGCTGCCTCAGTCTCTGTCAATCCCCTTCTCTGTAGGATCACACTTCATACATCGCTTTCCACTATTACATGTGGTTCCTTTGGCATCAAACTACACTTCTTTCTCAATTCAAAGTAATTCTATACCTTGCTCTGAGGAGGTAGAAAGAAAGGGGTATACAAATCTGATTTCATAATCATATGAAATCCTGTCTGAGCTTCCAAGCTAAATTCAGGAAGGAATCTTTTCCACCTGCTGTAGCAACCAGAGGAGACACAAACAGCCCAAAACAATGCTTGTGACATTTATACACATACTGAAAAACTACTGAGACAAAATACATACAAATATAAATACCACAAAACATATTAAGATAAAAACATGTATAGACAGTCACTGCAGCAAAGAATTGTGTAAATCTTCAGTCCTGTTGCTGCTTCATCTTCTCATAGCCATCTTTGCATGGAATACCTGCAAAAGGAGAGACAAAAGAAAATTTGGTCCTATTTGGACCAGTTTTAAAAAGAAAGAATTATCCATCTGGTGTTAATTTTGTGTTCTCTGCCATGGGCATCTGTGGTTACCCATGCACGCATGTTCAGGGCGGTCTTTAAGACCAGCAGGACTTCCTCGATAGCTGGCATGTCTACCAGTACTGGCTGACCAGGAAAATGTATGGGATCATCAGTCCTTTTGTTTCTGGAAAGAGTGGTAGGTGTGGGGCAAAATGCTGTAAGTCATGGACATCCACCTACTCTCCATGGGTCACTGACTTTGGTCACAGTGCCCCACAGCTGACCAGGCCACTGTGGATCCTGAGGTCTCAAAAACCATTTTAGGAGACTATTTGTCCTTTCTACTATCCCACTGGCTTGTGGATGTGGTGTAGGGGGTGTGGAATACCCACAGTACCCCTTCAGTTTTCACCCATTCCTGGACTATTCCTGCTGTGAAGTGACTGCCATTATCTGATTGCACTGATTTTGGTTTAGGAAGGAAACTGAATCATAATTTTAATCCTTTCACAGTACCTTCCCTTGTAGACCATGCTACTGCTTTAGCCTGCACCTAACTTGACACTATTTGAATGCCCATCAGCACATATTTTTTTCTTCCTGCTTTGTTGAAAGGACCAATGCAGTCGACCTGCCAAATTTCCTTCCCATCCGTACGTGCAGGGGGGAAAATGTGCAGGGGGTGTTTCTCCAGTCTGGTGCAGCACTGGCTGCAGACAGAAACGACTGTTTCACAAGCCCTTCAGGTGACAGACCCCTACTTACCTCTACTTATCACCTCACTTAACAGGTCTTTCATCCCAGAGTGGCCATGCTTCACCTGCAGCCATTTCAATAAATATCTCCATTTCACTTCATGTTCTGCTTTCTTTTCCTCAGCTGAGACAGCCAACTGAGTGATGGAGTCTACTTGGTCATTTACGATGTGGGCTGGATGATCCCCCTTCTGATGGGCTGCTTCCCATCCAACTGATGTCATTTTGGACCTCGCACTTTTCAGAATTTCTCTCCACTTCTCTTTATGCCATACCAGCAGTCTTTATACCTGTGTGTGCCAGTGGCTAATAGCCAGTCTGGGTCTGGATTAGAGGCTTCAGGGGCATGGTATGCAGCAGTGCATCATCCCACCTACGCAGGATTTGCCCTGCCCCTCTTCCCCCCTTCCTTTAGTTGTTTTGAGCCAGTACTTATTTTCTCCAGTCTCTCACACCTACATAAGCCTCAAGCAGAACTGCAGCTCTTGTGCTCATGTTGCCTTCCTTGTGGCATAATTCATCACTCTTGTGGAGACAGACATTGCACTATACTCATATGCCAGGCTGAACAGGCTGCTCATATGAAGCAGAAAAATTTCTGGGAGCCCAATATTTTATTTTCCTTTGCTCCCAAGGCAAAATGGCACAAATATTACCCTTCCATTTCCTCTGTAGACACATTCAAGGCTTTGATTTCAGGGAAGAAAACAGGCACCAGCAATAGTTTTTTACATTTCTTCACACAGGAGCCTTCTAAGATTGACAGCTTCGCAAAGATAGTACCGGGTTAAACATAAAATTAAGCAACGTATAGAACAGAAAAGTCCCTCATTTGCTACTTATCCTATCTAGAGTCTGTAATGATTCTATCTGTCTGTAATAATTATCTATCTAGGGTCCAGTCATTACAGACCAAAGAAAACCTCAAATTTGCAAGAAGACCTTGGAACCTGAAAATATGGAATAGCTCACTTATTACAGGCATCTGAAAGACTGCTGAACAAATAGCAGCAGAAAAAAAAATAAGGCTGAAAACAAAATGCTGTCTTCCCACTTAAGGAGGTATTTCTTGAGTGCTTGTCCTCTGTCTCTGAAGCTTCAGAGTCAACAAGAACAGCATGTGGCCCTGTCAAGGGAAAAGTTTTAAAGGACAAGATGGGAAATGGATGGTTATTCAAAAGAAAACTCAAGTGGCTTTGTCAAAACACTACAAAGGGAAGCAAAGAGAAACTAAGAAAGTAAAGCCAACAAAAAGAATTGTATAATTTGCACTTTTACATGAGTCCAACCAAGAAATGTTACGCAAACGAAGAATGAACCCAGTGGAACTTTATTTTCCTACACTATGTGTTTTTGGTTTTGGCTGGGCTGCACAGTTCAGTCATTTCCTGGATGGCTAATGAAAAAAGAAAACCAACTCTTGTGACCCTGACACAATTTGTTATAAGTACAGTTCAAGGTAAGCCTTCTGCCTATCTCCCTTGTGGTTAACCGTGAGTATAAATATCTTGTTTGTGAACTTCTTAGAGATTAGAGGTATTACATCTAGAAAAAAAGTGGTGCTAAAGCAGACCACAGTAGGTACAACTTGGCATGGTACTGTCTTTAGGTGGGATCAAGAACTAGCACAATACACCAAATGGATTTGAAAAGCACCAGTGACAGGAATCCCAAAGAGTGGGAAATAAAAACCAGGGAAAACCCCTCTGGAGAATAGACTTCAGGGGGCAATTGTACCACTACTCGCTAATTATCCCATCACCAGTCATCTTGTCACAACAGAGGAGGGTAAAATCTAGAAGAGAGATTTTTGCATGGTTGAGTCAGTTATGGAAATAAAATTATGCTGTAGTCTGGTCAAGTAACATGGTAACTAGGAAACTGCAGCAAATGCCTACACATCTTTTCTTGGCATAAGATCACAGATCAGCATAATTGATGATCTACAGAAAGGTGATCAGCTTTCCTTTTGACTCTACTAGTACAGAGAAACATGAAATAAGAAAGCATGCCTGACTTTCTCTCCTTTGTGTCACAGGTTTTTAAACCCATAAAAGTATAACAGAAAAAATGAGGTAATTCTGGTCAGTTTAGACTCAGGTTCAAATATAGCTATTGATGCTACATGATATAAAATATCTGTGGTAGAGTTTGTGATTTTCTAGGCAGCAATCTCTCCTTTAATATGTAACAGGATCGATTTCTTCCTATTTTTATTAAACACCGTCTTAAACAACCAGAAAGGCCTGTTTTAGCTCTTCTTCCTTTTGTTCAGTACAAATTACAAGAAACATACTGACAAAACCATATACAGCTTAGACAAAACACTAATTAACCATAGAAACATGGCAACTTAATGGTCTATGTCAAACAAATGGAAAAAAAGTAGGGATAGGCTAAACCACTGGTGTAATGTCTGACTTTCAAGCATGCTTCATATCAATCTAGCAGTGTAAATTATGCTCAATATATATTTCCTTTACACAGATAAAGGGATGGCAAGTCCAAGTAATTATAGATGAAAATTAGTAATGAACTTCTAAAATGCCTGTGCAAGCAATTTTCTTCAGTGGATGCTTCCTAATCTCTTAGGCATTTGAATAGTTTTGCAGGCTTATAATGAACTGAAAAAGGGCTAGGAAGTGTTGCCCACAGATATTTTGTGGAGTAAGGCTTTACTGAATAGAAAGTTCATCTGTTGATTTCTGATTTGATTCTCTGAAAAGTCATGTTAAAAAGAGCAACAATAGGTAAACAGTAGCCATTATGTCTTTAGAAGACGTTCATGTTTATTTCTTAACGCTCCCGTGAAATACAGGTTGGCAATTCCTTTTCATCAGAGCCCCTGAAGGTACACAATGCATATCACAACACTGGAGAGATGTGATTTGCTGCACAGATTTTTCAAGTTTTGATTTGTTTGCAAGATTTGATTTGTTGTGAAGCCACAAAAGGAGATTATTTACTCTTGTGCTGTTCTTTCCCTCCTTTGGAAGGTGTGAAGAAGCTGGTGGTCAGACTTCCCAGATGGTTTGTATGTAACAGTTTTTTAGGAACTCTTAAAAATGAAGAACTTTGTTACATTTTTTTTTTCTCACATCACTGTTTAACTTGGGAGTGGAAACCTCTTTTCTCATCTGTTTTTCAGAACAAGTCATCTCAAGGGCTCCAGTAAGCAGGAAATAGAGGAAAAAAAATGTGGTGAATTGCTCCCGAAAAGCTGCAGTTATTAGGCTTTAAAATGTTCCCCTAGTATTTGCATTATTGGCTAAACATGCCCTGTGTAAAACACTGAGCGATAAAAATAATTTAGATGTTAAGGTAACTGACAAGTACTTAAGCATCACCACTACTGTTACATTAGAAACCCAACAAAGATTTTATTCACATCTGCACAATTTTTATGTGTGAAGGTTCCCTTGTGTCATTAGTGGAAACCACTGAGAAGCTTCATGGAGAGCTAGGTGGGTGAGTCTCAAGGAAAGAAAGTTTGCATTTCAAATTCTTTCCTTTTTTTTTCCCCCTTTTTTTTCTGGAGTGAGGAAGCTGTTAAAAGAATATGAGAAACAAGGGAACTTTTAACTTTTTTTCTGCAGACACTCCGGTGTTTAATAGCTTCCTTCTAATGAGGACCTCCATCATAGCAAAATTGCACTATTTTCTTCCACATAAATAGCTCTTCAGACAACAACATCTCCATTAGACGCTTGCTACTTTTGGGCCCCGCACTCTTCCTATCCAATCCCACCAAAGCAGAGCCTGCAGTGCCTAGCAGTCTCTCAGGCACTGGCCAGGCTTTGGCAAGTGGTAGCTGCAGTGTGGTGAGATCTCTGCTGCTGGTGAGGATCAGGTTGCAGGAAGGAGCTGAGACCAGTGTAAAGTTATGAGGTGCTGCTGTTTGTCTCTCAGTGGCCAGGAGAAGAATTAACAACAAAAGCAACCTTTTTAGGATTTCTTTGTAAGATGTAAAGTGGTAAACAATTGTTCCCCCCACCACAGAAAGGTCACACTTGGAAATGGAGCATATCTGTAAAATGAGCATGGCCATTCCTTACTAGGTTTGTTTAAGACACAAGTTGCTCTTGTATGAAACCCCTGGGAAAGCAGCTATCTCCAGGTATGTGACGTATCTCTCGGGAACTGCTAATTTGTGAATGTTGCAACAACACCTGTAGTGCAGACAGTGGCTAACTGGGAGTCTTTGTGTACCGGCGGCAAGAGAAACATCGCCTGAAAAGATACCCTCAGAACTGCCAAGACAAAGTGAAGCTGAAATTCTCCAAGTTCTTCAAAAGTTTCAAGGTCAGGAGCATTGCAAGAGTGGAGTAGCACATACACAACAGTACAGAGCTGAAACAGTGGTAGGAAAGAAACTGAAGTCTGAGAGGCATGAGAGCCAAGGAGGGTGTGCTTTGATGTGTGTGAAGGAGTACACTCTAGAGTGAAAAAGGCACTTGAAATATTTAAGCACAGACAAATAGTGTGAAGTTGTTCTCCTTTTTCACTTCTACTATCAACACAGTAGGAAAAGCATCTGTTGCTAATCACAATCACAATTACCTCTTACTCCCCATCTCCCTTAAAAATACAAATGCAGCATAAATCTCTGCACTCATAAAATGCGTATTTGCAAACTTGTCTATGCACAGATTTTCTACTAGCTGTATTAGCTGATCCAGTATCCTCTGCCATTGCTGGAAAACTGCAGTCTTCTACCCCAACATGAATTGTGGCAGCTCCCAAAAGGCAAGCTAGCAAGTATAATAAGGGAAGGCTACCAGCTGGGTTTTTATTAAAGAAGTACCTGCAGTGTTTCACATATGCTTTGCCTTTTGTAACTTTCCAAAAGCATTCTGTATTTCTTCACGTATTGTGAAATTCCACATAAATGGTGAAATGAAATTCTAATGAAGCATCGCTGAATATATGAAATCGTAAGTGATAGCTTGATATGTTAGCTGCTGTTAACTGACAGAAAGTGATCAGCTGTTGTGAAAGTGCAACTTTAAAGATCTCATGCAGCTTTCTAATAGTCCATTAAAAAATCTGCTTCTAGTGAATTTATTTTGAACTACTGTACAATGAAAAGAGAAAAAGAGAATTAGTTTGATACTGAATTACAATAAAAGCAATAACCTTAATGAAATGTTCACACATTTTTGCACTGCAACCTAAGCTTGGAACTAGACTGACATAGATGACATTCCATGTAAAAACTTGTAATTTTGGTTTCTTAGCAGCATTATTAGCTATGTAAAGACATTGAGCACCTCTTGCCATTGAAAGTGACATGCAATGTCCCAGTGGAGCAAGATTTGATCCAAAGAGTATTTTTCTTTTGAAAAAAAGACATGTCAACCCTGCACTTTTACATACCTTCTGTATGCTTTTTAACATTACTAACAAAATCCCTTTTTTTTCTACATCATTTATTCTGCCAGCTCTGAATTCCCAGTGGAATTAACAAGGAGCAACCTGGACTTTTGCTTCTCTTCTTGCCCATGTCAAAATGTCTTACAGCCAGATTCCCTCAGGTCATTATGGTGTAAAACATGCCACAGTCAGTACTTTCACTACTCCTGATGATGACATGTGGTGCAGAAAAAGTCTAAATTGAATCTCAAGATGCTGCCGGTACAATACACATTTAAAATTTTGTACAATCAAGTTCCTATTGTACCATTACTTTTTTATAATGAACCAAAAATTATTTCAGCAACACACTGTATAGTCTGTTCCCTTACACCTGTGAAAAGTAAGTGAGTAGTAAAATCATCTCTACCATTTTCCCCTTTGTATGTAGTCTTTTGTGGAGCAGTGGGAAAACCTTCCAGGAAGAAAACATTCAGTAAGTAACACTGTTCACCCAGTTTGCAAAGACATGCACAGATTAACACTGTACTTACCACTCCCACAGGGAAAGCTAGAACAGCCATCATCCAGTCACGGAGGGAAATGAGTTTTTTCAGCTGCCTCTCTTGCTCTTGACTGTCATTGCCTCTAGTGAGAAGACTGGACAGGTCAGTCAAGACGCAAATCCCAAAGAAGACAGCCTGGATAACCTGCACAGAAGGGAAACACACTCTTGAACACATCTTAATCTTTCTGTGTTCCTTCTCCCATTTCGTCTTCTCTTGAACAGAGAAGACCAGCCCTTTGGCGGAGAGCAGGTCAGACACAGGCACACATGAAGAATATTGCCACAGAACTGATATGGGGAGTGGGAATACATCAGTCCCTTAAATATGGGTAGAGTTTATTCACATAAAAGCCACGTGTGCTTCAAAGTCTTGCATGCACCCTGCTCCTCATCTATAGGGGGAATCAATGTGAGTGGAAGGACCATTCAAGAGGTGGCTTTCCACCCTCACCTCAGATGTGCCACCTGCTTGAACTGCAGCCACCCCTTCCTGTGCCACTCCATATAGCTCATCCCCAAAGCAATTGCCTCTGAGGTGGAAAAATGAGGAATGCTCCCTGTGAGAAGAAGGGAAAGAAACAGAAATGAGTATTTCTTTCCCTTGTGACAGGAAGTCTCTCTTGCAGATTCTGCCTGCCCCAGACACTCCACCTAAAAGTGAAGGAAGTGCCTAAGACTTCCTGACAGACACAGCACATAGCCCAGGCTTCAGCAAATCTATCTCTACTTCATCTCAGGTAGTGAATGATAGAACAAGAAAGCTGCAGGAGTTATTCACTTCCTTTTCCTGATGACAGACTGTCATTTACCTAACTTTTCCTTTTTTGCATTTACGTACTTGTGTGCAATGTAAGATTATCTGCTATATTAAATTGTTAGTTTAATCACCTGAACCCACTGATTTGGTTCAAACTTGACTCAATCTTAATGTGATCACTGTGTTTTTCTCCCTTAATTAGCTTAGTAAAACTGTAATAAGTTAGCTCAGGAATGCTCTTGCCTGAGGACTTGCACATCCTTTCTAGTACAGTTCAGAGGAAGTGCACGCAGCTTGTTTACTCCCCAAGCTGGAAGCCCGGGTCACAAACCCACACAGATCAGGTAATCTGAGGTAAAAAATTAACAAAACATGGGCTTGGTTCCCAAATTACACAGTGATTTGTCAAAAAACATAAGCATATATATGCTTAGAATTTATACTGCACATTTTTCAAAGCAAGCATGGAGTCATAGTTTAGAAGTCTTACTGTAAACCTAAGTGTTCCACTGACTAGGAGTCTTTGACCAAACAGAAGACTATCCATAACAAATAAGAATAGCATATATCCAGATGCTGCAGATTTCAATTTATTATCTGCATACATCTTTGCAAAATTTACACTATAATAAGGCTGACAGGGAGGCAGGAAGGAAGGATGAAAGGAGAGGAATACCAAACAGATGTTGGCTACCAGGAAGAAATTCAGAGATATGTAATGATTGGATGGATTAAAGTACAGTTCCTTCCTCAGCAATCCTTATGCGACCCAAACACTTGTAAATTCTGGCTGTAAAGCTGTGAATGACAAACATTCAAATGGCCCCTTGATCTGCTTGCAATTCTGTTGCCATTGCTCTCTCCTCTCCAAGCTGTAGCTACTTAGAATTTGCTTGATAAATAGATGAAGCAACATTACAAAATACTCCCTGAAGCCGTGAGATGTGGCAGACTATTAGTGCTAGAGCTGTATATTGCACTAGAAAAAGGTAATACTATTTCAAGTGACTGCCTGGAAAAGTTACAATATTTTATATAATTTTTGAAAAGCCTTTTAAATGTAAGTTTGGGCTCCTTGGAGCTACTAAGAACTCCTAATGCACTTTTTCGTATTATTTGTTTGAAACAAGCACTTAGTAGAAAAAAACCTTCCCATGCTCAGCCCTGTTTTCCACCCAACAGATGGCCTATTTGGAGAGCTGAAATAGAAGAACTAATTATGCATTTGCTTGACTTATGAGGAGATATGATACCATCTAGTATTCACTCAAGAGTGTGAATGCCAAACAAGAAAGAGCTGGGGAAAAAAGTATACCTAACAGTAATGAGATCAATCTGGGTGTTAAAAAGTTTAGGCTGAGTACCAGGAAATATTTCCTAAGAGTTAGCTCTGTCAGACCATGAAATAGTTTCTCAGAGGAAGTGGTGGAAGCCTCATGGCTTGAGTCACTCAAACCAATATTGGACAAAACACTCAATAATGTACTGCAGGGAACAGCACTATCCTGGCAGGGCTTGGAAGAGTGACTAATGGATTGTTTGCAGCTCTAACTACAATTCCCTGAAATGGTCCCTCTCCAAAGAAACACAGACTCAAACAATCACACGCCCACTTTCCAAGGGAATTGAGATTGTACATCCCCTAATCAATCACAAACCAAGCAACTTCTCTCCTTATTACTCTGTTATGAACACAGAGCTTCAAGAGAAAATGTAATATCATTGGGAATAAGGGGAAACTCCTAAAGGGAAATACCCAATCATTTCAGAGGGTAGGTATGAAGCAGACTACTCTACAAAAACATTAACAAATAAAAATCCATATAAGAAAGAGAAAATTACATCTTTATTGAGAACATTCAGAGCCAATGAAAAAATTGTACAGTATTCAGGGAGAAACAGTTACAGCTTATTCATACAAATAATATGTATATATTCATTGCATTCACTGCACTTCCTTTCCTTTCTAGAGTGCTCAAGAAAACTCTTCTGACACCTATCAACACTTAGGATTAGAGTTAGGACCTCTAGAGCTGCCTGAGTCTCAGCAGCATTAATTAAACAGAATCAGTAATGATTTACATCCTTTGTGGGTCTGGAATAGGAAAAGCAAAGCATGCAGCTACTGGTGGTTTTTGGTATGAAACAAATTTTTAAAGTCCATGCTCCTCAGTGTGAATGCTGTCTAACAGATATGAAAAAATCATAGTAAGGAAATATAAACTCCCTCTAAACAATGTTCTCCAAGGCACCCTGCTGTTACCTCAGATTTAGGATCGCATTTTCAGAAGAGACCTTATTTTGAAAATCTGCAGGGGGTGAATCTATACATGAAACATCCCCAAGCTGTTAAACAGATGACTTTTTTTGCCCCCTTGGAAATGTAAGCAAGAACAGCATTTCAGAGGAAAGTGCTTTCCAGTTTTGTCCCTAACTAAAGCTTGAAGGAAAACAGTGATTTAGAAAATGGCAAATTTGACAAAAAACAGACACAGCTTCCCTATGCCATGTAACAGTATAGATAGATAGTACAGATAGAATCAGAAACATATAAGCAGAGTATGCAATCCCAAGAAAATAACTGAACGGGTATAAAATACTTACTGCTGGTCCTTTTTCTCCTAGAAGTCTAAAGGGGCCATGCCACTAGAGTTGGCACTAAAGTACCTTTAAACTGTGATAATGTAATGACAAGTAATAACATCTAAAGTTAAGTTAACATATAAAGTTGAAGTTAACATCTACAAGTAATGGCCTTCTAAAGGATGTCAGCAAACAAAACTCAAGAGCACAGAAAACACTTGTTAAGTTGCTGCAGGAGAAAAACAACTATAAACATAAGATGAAACCAAGCAGCACAGAAACCTTCTCAAACAGTGAGATGCGTTGAATTACATAGAATAAACTAATTGTATGTGTCTGTCTACTACAAGAAAATAAAGAATTGCTTCAGTAGGACAGTTTTTTCACAAGGTGTTCACTTCAGGACTGCAGCTAATGGCCTCCTTGTACTACCCCTAATTTGACTTCTTCAGAGTCAAACAGAAAACCTATTTCCTCATAAATCTATTTTCAGAGCATGAAGACTCCCTTCTCCCCCATGCCATGAAGCTCCATGGTGTGGACAAGATCTCTTGAAATTATGAAAATTCTGTTACTAGTCTTACCAAGGCAGAAAATCCCCCATTAAATTCACTGAATCTAGACTTTAATTATCTTTCAAGTTCACTCTCATAATCACAAGCACTCCTTAAAGCTCAGGGCAGGAGAACTGGTTAAGTCTCTGCAAGCACTAATACTATTCAAGGGTAATTTTTCATCTACCTACCTGTGATTATGAAAAATCACTGTCCTCAAGTTATCATTTTTGAGATTAACATCACTTACTTCATGTGGCCCTCTATGAAATAAGGCAGTAGTCTAGGCTGGCAAAAAAGACAGCACTGCCAGAATAAAACATGGGAGCAACACTCACAAAGTCCACAAGAAATAACAAAAAAGCACTAAGCAACCAAACATAACCCACATCATAGGATACTAATTCAGAAAAGGGTGTCAGGGAGGCCTCAGGGGCAGAGAGTGGCAGGGGGGTAGTCAGGGCCCATCCCATCCCCAGCCAGGTGCAGGGCAGCCAGTGGCAAGGGGCCAGTCCCAGCCTCAGGGCATCAGGCACTTCTCCCTGGGGACAGGCCACCAGCTCGCAGGTGGGGGGCAGACATAACCTGACCCACTAAACCACTCAGACTTAAGACACGTTGCATTTCCACAAGAAGATGGAAGTTTAGCTCTACCAGCATGCAAAATCAAATTGATTGAAGTTGTAATTCCTCTCGTATTTCAAATTTTACAATCTATCATATAAAGAACATGGTCTGATTTTCCTCTTCAAAAAATGGAAGTTTTTTATAACCTTGGAGTATCTATTCCTGCTCACTGTCACCTTAGCTTTAATTTCTACAGCCTCTAGACATCATTACTTGCTGTAACAAATGAACTATGCTTCAGCAGTTAAGATAATTGTTTCAAGTGGTGTTGTCTATGGGGCCATTTGCAGGCACCTGTGGACAGCCTCCATCCTGTAATAACAGCTCTGTAGTTGCAACATGCAGAGCAAGTCCAGGTGAGATGGAGAATAACAAGGTATTTTTAATAGAAAATGCTTCAAATGAAGTCATGGGTTGTAGCTGCTTAATAAATATATTACTGTTCTTGATTGCATGGAACTACTGATTCTTCTTGCCTACTGCCATTCCACCACTACTCACAGGCACACTGATTTATTCTTGTTGCTTCTCCTCTCCTCCCTGTATCTTTGTTAGTTATGATAGCAAACAAAAGCTGGACAAAATGTAATCAAGTGCTACATCTTTGTATCAGAGAAGCTACAGACTTCATACAAGAAAAGGGCAGATCTTTGCGTCTACAGACAAATGAAAAAGAGGCCTAAAGAAAAAAATGGAAGGACCAAGAGCCTTTTAAATACTAAAATACAGTGTAACACATCTAACCACTAAATCTACAATTAATTAAGGTGCAAGAAGCATGAAAATGCACTGTGTGCTACTCAGAATCATTATTTCTGTGCAAGGAATAGGGAAAAATACTCGTATTTGAAAGGTCAGAAGTAAAAAAGAAGCATCACCCCAGAAGATTCATTGTCAGTAAGCTGAGGCAAACAGGGAGAGCTTGTATCGCATCTTCTTCCACATCAGCTGCAAGTGCTGTGGTTGTTTTAGGTTGCTTTGTTTCTTAAGCAGGTTTCAACATCATAGGCCACTTAACATAGAAAACAATGAGCCCCTGGCCCATCAAAAGCCAATAGTCTCAGAAAACAAATACATCATATAGAGAACAAAAGTAACAGACAAGGCAACGAAAACAGAGTAAGCCAAAGGAATAGTTAACGCAAATGCCATCTATTTTACTTTGAGCTGCTTCCTGGTTAGGAAACTTGAAATAATTATTTCTCCTATCCCTCCTTTCTCTTTTACCTGCACAAATTAGAACTAAAAACTACACTAGTAAAACAGGACACTTACTTCTATCACAAGAGACTGATTAGAATCTCAGTAACTAAATAAAGGGACATCCTTATAAACGTTCAGCACTGTCCTCATCCAAGCTAATGACTCACATTTCCCTTTGCAGCCTTCAGTAGGGGGACAGCTCTTCTATCCAGCACATTGAACATAAAGACTAGTGCTTAGTAGGAAATTTAACTTCATTTTCATGGTTTAGTCATATGATATGAAACATTTTATACAACATATATAATCCTAATCCCTTACCATATGATGTAAATTCAGGGACTCTTTTAAATATAATCCTTTACATTCTACATAACCACCTGTGGTGTCTTTCTTTGAAGCCCACCAGCATTGTCCAAATATAACCAAGGATGGGGTTTTAAACCACTGAGATTTTACAGATATACAAAATAATAAAATCTACTATGAAATTAATATGCATAAAAGAAAAAATTGTCTGACTCTTGGGTCTAGTTTTTATAGGTACTACACTGTTCAATTCCTGGTGCTTTAGCACTTGTTATGAAGGTGTGGAATGGGGACCAAGCTGTGTAAGATAACAAGATCTTGTGTTTCCATGACAAGAGATACTTTTTACAATTATACCTGTTGGAATACAAGATGTGTTTTAATCTGGACAGACAAGAAAGCAACTCAACAGGCTCTTCTTTTCTCTTTTCATCTTCCCTCCACTTAACCCAGGAAAATCCCTCACTCTGTTACTCTTACTGGAAAGTTTAAGTCTCAGACCATTCTGTCTTACCATGATTCTTGACTGTCTTGTAAAGGTTTCCAATAATATGCAACACAGCTCTTGGAGAGGTAATGTGTTTGTGCTAACATAATTTTAAAAGCAGTTTTCATAATAGTTTAAGTACTTCTGTAAGGACAAATATTCCTTACTACAGCAAACAATTGAAATTTGGTACACTACTAAAAATATTTGGAAATGCTTTATTCTTTGACAGCAACAAAAGCATCTTTATTCTTTTTACATGGATGCAATACCCTCAGGAAAAAAAAATTCATAGTGGACAACTGAGGAATTTATTTTAAAGTGCTACTCTATCTCAGCTGAGTTGCATAGATGACATTTCTAACATGATCTCAGCATGACAGAGTGTATGCCATCTGGCTCAGAAGTGCTAACAGCCTGGAATCCACTGCCACGTATCAAATGAAGAGATGGAATGGACAAATATACAATGTATCAAAGAAACATGAATAAAAATTTGAACAGATGCTGAGAAAGTACTACATTTTCTCAGATCTTCTGCAATTGTATCAGCTGTGTCATTCCTCTCCAACACCATGTCAGCCTTCTTAGATGTTCATATATCTTACTTTGATCTTGGCTAATACACTCAAAGAAGCATGAAGCTCATTGTTGCAGTACTTAAGAAATTATTATTCTATTTTTGTCTTTATCTTTTTAATTGTTTTGACTAAACTGATTTTCTAATAATCCCCATCTTCTTCCTTGCTCTCTTATATTGTGTATAGAAAAGCTGCCATTACTACTTATTGTATCCTGCTTATAAGACAGTGTAATTTCATTAAATTTATATAATCCACTCAGCGAACATGTATAATACAGTTTATTCATGATAGATTATGATTTTATTAAGTTATATATTTTATGTTTTTCTTTGGTAAAACTTAATCTTATTAGGATTATACACTGCTCAGAAGGTTATGTCATTATTTTGGCTTAAATGATAATTTTACACATTTCAGTATGATTGGTACACTCTTTGCAGCAGTGCCCTTGCAGTCAAGGCAGGAAAAGCAGCTCTCTAGACAATGTTTGGGATAGCTAGCTAGGAAGGTAAGACTTGTTCTACAGTTGTCTGTGCTAAAATGAGCTTTAGAATAGGGTTTCCCACGGCTGGAAAGCCCCTAGCAGTTTGTAAGTTAATTACCCCAAAAAAGAAACTACATTTTATTAAGTGCAAAACTTTTTTTAAAGAATGGTTTTCTTAAAATCCCAGAAACTTCTGCATTGCACCAACTTTTTCATGTTTAGAAACACTTTGAATACCACTACAGGAAAGCAATTTTGACTGATCAAAGAGTAACCGATTTTGCTTTCAATTTCTTCCCTTTTTAAAGAATAAGGTAATAGCTGCCTTCTTAATTGCTGAACTTAGATAAGGCCATTACAAATGTATCTCAGCAACATGGGGACAGAGCTGGAAATGCAACTAAGAAAGTCACTACAATCTTCTGAGACACAGCAACCTCAGTGCTGCCCTACTAAGGTTTAGGAAATATAAGGTTTTAAAGGTCTGTTCCCTGAGCACTGTGAAAATACTAATGAATGACTCCCCACATCAGTCCAGAAAGACAGGCTTTTACGTGATATGCATCTAAGTTGGGCAATTCTCCTTCTCTCCAGGGAAGGTAAGGGAAGGAGACACTGAGGGCTTTATCCCACTTCGTCATTCATCCAACAATACACAAAATAAGTCAGCTGCAAACCCAGATTGTGAAAAACAGCTCAAATCTCTGATCAGGCTCATCTTCAGCTTTTGCTTCAGCTTTTCTTCCTTTGCACACTGCTGCAGCAGTTGAAGTATAATTTATGACAGATAGGTAAAGTATATTCATAAATGAACTTATTACTAAGATAAGGATTTTCTGCAATTTAGACTACAGCAGAGGTTGCTGCTACTCAAGCTCCACTTGAAAAAAAAGACAGGACATAATTTTGTACATTAATTATAAAGCACATGGTTCAATGAAAGGTGATCTAATGTGTTATACTGTCCTCATAAGCACAACTATTCTTTACACAACACTTCAAGCAAGACACTGATCTAAAGAGTTGCATTTTGGGAGAAAGAAAAAATCATTATCTCACATCTCTAAAGAAACCATGGGAAAACCCCCGATATAAACTAACTGCATTTAAATTAAAACTACAAGCAGGGGTTGAGCATTCACTAGGTGTGTGGCATTCCAACCACATATGATAACACCTCCTGCTTTCATTGTCTTTCTCATGAATCAATCTCAGAGGAAATGAAGGATTTGCTTCCTGATTGTTGTTGGTGAAAGCAAGGCATGGGAAAATGAGCTGGCCAAAGCAGCAAGGCAGCAGGAGACGCTGGGGATGAACTCAGATGTCCTGACCCCCAGGCAGTTCTCCAGGCACTGTATCAAGGTTATTTGCCACACACCTACACTCTTGCAGAAACAGCCATTTCCAATGCACACGCATTTCATTCCCTCCAAATGCAGTCATACTACTGTTAGCGTAAATTAAAGTATTTCTCCTCTTATGCATCTCACAGTGATCAGAGTTTTCAAAGACCTTCTTTAGTGTACTGTGTCTTTAATAGTTAGATACTATAATTCTGACCAGCTGATCTATTTCTGCCAATAAACTAGAGTTACAGAGGTCTCTAATACCTTTGGAGATCTTCTTGTCCATTATACCACTCCCACCTTCACTGTTCTTACATCATATTTCATATAGAAAATATTGATTTTCAACAACACTAGTAAGTGAATATATATTTTTAGTTTTCCCCCTTGTTTTGTTCTGAATGAGTAAGTTTGATGTGCTGCAATTTCAATGTGGTGTACACTTGGCTTCTCAGCATCTCCGTAGGACAGGACACTGACAAGCACAATGACCTTATCTGCTACCTGGAGACTGTCTTTGGAGAGAGTAGTCTGAAAAAGGAAACAGCAAGGAACCCTATCGTGCCTTATATGCTCATGAACACAGACACAGCTCAAATCGCTCTCACTCTTTCTTACTCTAACCAATTTTAACTGTTTCTTGAGTTACCAAACTAACCTTTCAGACATATCTGTTTACTTCTAGCTTGCTCACAACTTTTCACTTCATTTGCAAAAGAAAAAGGAGATGAATTACACGGAAATTTAAATTTACATCCCCTTACGTATTAGGGGAAGCCACTTTATGACAACTACCTGATATCACACCAGGTTCCAAACCCATGAGATTTAGATATTCTCCATCAGCAATGAACATATTTTTTAGTCAGTAAGCACTACAAGTTCAGTAATAGGCTGCCCTTTCTTCTCGAAGAAACAGAAGGCTCAAACACCGCCTCTCGTAGCAGGTAAAAATGTGGCAAATCACTCCAGTAACAAGACCGTTGCTGAAATGTACTTCTGGTGACAGTGAGCATGGTGTTTTTGATTTTCCATGGCAGGAAAAGCACTTTGTAGTAAAAAAAGGCATCTGTGCCCAGCAAAGAACACAGCCAACTAGTCAGCCGAGCAGGACACACCAAGAAATGCCAAGCATCAACTGGCCTCTGCAAAACCTCTTGGTCCTCCCAACTCTCCTGCCTCCATGCACCAGGTGGGTACATGCACGTGCACTCCGAATTACCACAGCAGCTGTAATTGTAATGCAGCTGGGGACAAGGGCTGTGCCCCTGCACATGCTGGGTGTGCTGAGTCACCCAGAGGAACTCCCTGGGCAGTCCTGGGAACTCCCCAGCTAGTTTCTGTACAGATGAGATAATTGATGGATAGCTACTGGAACCCGCCCCGGGCAGTCCCAGCTCCACCAGAGGTCTGAGGAATCGATAAAAGAATTCCACAGGCAGTCCCAGTCCATGATAACAAGATAATAAACTGCATGTCAGGGACTAGGGAGGCAGGGAGTTCCCAGCAGCCCTGGGAACAACCCAGGCGGGTCCTGCTTTTGCTCATATGAAGTAAATGGTGAACTAATGGACACTATTTGTCTATTGAGATATGCATATCATTGAACCAGACAACTTTTTGCACACAGATGATTTTAACTAGAAACTCGTCATGCATACACTGGAGCGTTGACAAGGGACTGCAGGCCAGCTGGAGCAAACCAGAGGTTGGGGGATTCTCATCCAAACGAGTTGAAAATGCTGCTACAAGGATACTTGTGATGGAGACACATATCATCAGCTGGCCTTACTGTCACAACAGTGACAACAGCAACACAAGATTGTTAGCTAACATGTAAACCAATGTGTGTGTAACATGAACCAGAACAATCTCTTAAGAAAATGAGTCCACCACCACATAAACTGGCCACAGTGAAATGTCACACAGATTTAAAACATTATCATTGAGTATAAGAACATTGGTCCAAGTAAATTTATCTCATGCCACTCTGATTTTATATAATTCTAATTCTGACTTGCAGAATACATACTCTTTCCCCAAAACACCTGGTAAATATTTTCCAGTATTCTGTCCTGTTCTTCACAATACAAAAAAAGAGCTGGTTACCCAGATAACGTTTACAAACGTTGGAGGTTCCTAGGTGATGCCCATTTGTTTATAATCTGGCAGTAGCTCATTGCAGCACCTCTGCAAGAACAAGAACCTCTCCGGTCCAGACCACCTGTAACCACACAACAAGAAACTTGACACTGGAGTCCCAGAGCAGGGCTGCTGAGCAGCCCCTATCAGAATGCCCATCTTGAGACATTCAGTTCTGACTAACAGCAAGACTGGGTCACCTTCAACCTCTAGCTTTGAATCAGGCAACAATCCGGGCTCAGAGACCTGTTACAAATTTTACAGGACACGCCGTGATTGGACCCTTCCACCCTCATGTCATGAAATCAAGCCAACTACTCAATGCAGAGCTGAGCTGAGTCCACCTGGACTTTGAGCACCACCACAAGGGGCTGTTCTGTTTACACTCAGGAAAGCTGGGTTTGGATTATCCCTGTACGTACCAGGAACTTCAGGTGCAACACTGCACAGGGTTTTTAGATACCTGGCTAAAGGGGAAACCACAGCTCTCACACAACACTAATTTCCAAGGAACAGACCATAAAGTGAGATGAAATTAAAGCAAAAATGAAGTGGATATAGTAAGGTAAAGAAGTATGTCTGGAATCCCAACCTCTCCTGCAAAGTAAATACACGCAGAATTTAAGTGACCTCAGTCGATTTCTTGTGTGAGTTGAGTGCTCACAGCTTGAAGCCCAAGAAGGGCTTTAAGGCTCCAGCATTTAACTTTTGGGAATGCTTACTGTAACACATGATGGAAGGAAAAGACAAATTCTTGGTATCAACTTTTATGCAGTATCAGAGTATATTACTTGCTAACAGATGCACCTTCTACACATATTTCAACCCAAACTGAACTTAAAGAATAATTCCTGTCTTCAATAAGATGTTTATTACTGACAATATCAAAGAGCATTATGCCCACCTTTCCTGGTAAGTTGTACCACCACAGGAGAGAGCCCACAGATGTCTTTGGAACTTATACTGAGGTTCCAGCCTTCTGCCTGTATTTCACCATGAAAACTGTCTGCTAAAATACTTTATCTGGAGCAAGAAATGGGAATCAGAAACAAGGACTACTTCTTCCTGTCCCATTCTTCTTCACACAACATGTAAACTGGACAGCCACTATTCTAAATACAGCTCTTTGTGAATGCTCTTGTGAATTATTTTGCCACTAAAATAATTGTTTTCTTGGTGCAAAAAACAATATATTTTACAAGTCTCACTGCAGAGCTCATAAATATCACATTTCTTCATGCATTACTGAAACCTCAAGGAAAACACATGCTGGAGATGTTTTTCAAGTTCCAGCTAACTCAGTTTACTTTGTTCTTCCCACTCCACTGAAGGGAAGAAGCATGTGTGAACTCTGGCCATATCCAAAGTTTGCTGTCAAGATCAGCCATTTTACCTCTTCATTTCTATTTATAAACATAGTTAGGTATTAAAAGAGCCAGACTATTTAGCCATGAAGACTGTCAAAACAGATAATGCATTGTGTCTTGCTGAATTACAAACTGGCTGGCTGCCTAGCCTATTGACTGCAAAAGTCCACTCCATTACAGCTTGGGCAATGTCTTCTATCTACTTCAAGAAGGTTTTTAAAAGTAGACAACTGTGAAATGACTATATGGATCATACAAATTATATTTTTTACTCCTTCTGTTGGTTACCTGCAATTATTGGTTACTAGTTCTGATGCCAACTCAGGAAGAGTAATACCAGAAAATCTAACTGATGACCTTCAGTCTAATGAGGTAACACTCAGCAGTGATCTCCCACAGTATCCACACAGATGTGTGTTAACTTACTCTGCTGGAACTAGTGTTCTGATAAATTGTTTTCCTTATGTGTTTAGGGAGTGCATGTGCAGCCACAGTGCGATCAAAATTAGTATTACATTTCTAAGAACCGAGTCCTTGATGTAGTAGCAGTCACAATACAGTGACAAATTGTTATGAGAACCATGAAATTTTATTTGACTCACTGCAGGCATTGCTTGTATCTGCTTCCAAAATAGATAACTAAAAAACAAAGGTAATAACACCTATAAGTATGGCAAATTGAATACAGGTATGCAGACATCTTCCTTTGAGTGGAAAACACTGAAACAAAACAATAACCCAGAAAATGCACATTGACTCCAAGTTAGAATATCACAGTTTGCCTTTACACGAAATTGTATTATCTTTCAAAGGAAAATACAATTTAAATACTAGTTTGATTCATAAAATGCTTGACATCCAATCATCAACTTGCATACATGCAGTGAAGTACAAATACATTGTGCTTCCCTGCAAAGGGTTTTGTTTTCAAGAAGGGTTTATCCAGCTATGAACATAGTCAAAACATGTACTTCATCTAAAAGCAAAATATGATACAGTATTGCAATAAAGCAGTATTATAATGAATATACTACTATATACTAATACACTACTTCAGGAATTTCCTGTCTATAATTACAACGCCTGTATCAATGCCAAGGTCAGCACGTTAATCCATACTCAATTTGAAAAATAAAGCACAAAAAGTCTGCAGCAGAAATGGCCATATTTTAACAAAGTGTTTATTGACCTTGTATGGTAAAAGGATAACTATCATATCATGATGTCCATATTTTAAATGTATTTAGCTTTAAAAATTTAATCAATCTACATATCACAGTATTACAACAGCATTATAATTGCTTATCTACAGACATTTTCCTACCCTTACTTTGTTTTTTGTCATTACTACTTCCCAGGCTTTCAGACTGAAGATGGAGAAGGTATTAGAGGGACTCTTGCCTCTCTAAACCATTCAAGAAATCAGAGAAGGAATCTGAAAGGATCTCATGTACCGTACAAGGTTTGCTTTCCCTTAGTAGCACGCAGTCAATTAGAAATTTTTTTGCTGCTAAGTATAGAGACAGCCAGCTTCAGATAGGACTTTCTCTTTGGTATTATCAGACCATTATCATCTTTTAAAGAATCTTGAAACTGATCAGAGATGTCCTGTTAATTTCTTATCCATGTCTTATTTAAATGATTCTAAATGTCATATGGAAAGGGTGATTTACATGGAACTGTCATAAATCAGCCTAAATGGTATCAATGCACATTATTCAGCAGCATAAACTGTCCATATATTGTAGTATTTCTATCAAGCAATCATTTTTTAAAAACTAACAGAAAATCATGAAGCAGAGACCAATAAATTGCTATCTTTAATAAAATCCCAAAATCAATGAAGTCTGCTTCCCTGATTTTAATTTCTTTACTCTTATTAATGGTGATCTTTTTAAAGAACTAATAAAAGAGATTTTTCATACATAATTTTTTCACAGGTCATTGTATTTATTTAGATCAAAACAGAGGAGTAAGATTTACAAGAGAGATGTTCCCTATCAGTGGCTATTTCATAAGAAGGCAAAATAGTACATCTGTTCACTTCACTGTTGCATAATAGCACAGGAGGATCAACCAAGAGCAAAGCAGACAAATCCACAGCAATTTACTGTTTTGTAACCCAAACCAGTGCTTTAAATTCAGCTTGAAAAAAAAACAACAGGAAACACCAGTGTAGTTGGACAAAACAAACAAAAAATACCCAATTTCCTTGTGGTAAGATATACTTAGCAAGCAGACTGCTGCGTTTTGCACATCTTGCCATTTTTTGATGAAGCTTCTGGTGAAGAAAACTGCAGAGAAATAAGGCCTAAGGCATTGATGCCATGTGAGCATTACAAAAACGTCACACTGAACACAACCACTTAGTCAACCACAGGCAGAAAAAAAAAAGACTCCAGAGTTCAGGACGGCAACCAGACTTGTAAGGGCCAAAACCAAGTAACAAAATGGCAAACACTTCCCCTAAAAAAATGGAATGTTTTTGCTATACTAATTTTTTATTATACTAGAAAACAGTGACTAAAATAGTGCATTTATTTTATTTCTCTTAGATAAGTATCATGCCCAGTGATAGGCTGGAATATGCTAAAATATCTCCAAGTAGAATTCTGAACAGTTCGGAACTAAATAAATTATCTTTAGATGTGTTGCTAATGTGAAGAAAAGCTTAAAACAACACATTATGTATTTAAATTACATACTAAAGAAATGGTATGTTTTCTGTAGTAAGTAAAACCAGATTTAGTGTTTCTTTTCACTATGCTCTACAAGATTTTAGAGGTAGTAGATATTATCCTCCCACACCTCATTGTTATTCGCAGGTGAGTAGGAGGAAAACCAGTTTTTCTACTTTCTAACTCCCAGCTGGTTTCTCACTGAATTGATTTCTCTTCATTCTGTGTGAATGAAATAGTTACTGAACTAACCTAATGAATAACAAGAAATACTTTTTCTGCATCTGCAGAGGAGAGCAGTGCTGTCAAAAAAACAATTAATAACAAAGGAAACTCCAATTCTGGTGCTTATCCATAACCTTTAAATAGTTCTGTGGTGTGGTTCCTGTTAAAAACTTCAATAGCAGAGTCTCCAGCTATATTTAACAAGAACTATTGAAAAATCTGGATGTGTAGTACATGCCTATAAAAGTACCTGAAAATATGCTGTACTGGGATACATGATGGATTATGAGTGTGTTACACTCTCACATATCCAGCAAACAGGATTATCACCAGTGAGATTCTTAGCAGACAATGTGATTGAGCAGTTCTGCACAACACAACAGAAAGATATGGATGTGTAACTGTAGAAGAGAGGAAGTTTCCAATTTATGAGTCAGAACTCAGGTGGACAAAGTCCTAGGAAACCTAGGTCAGTGTTGAGCATGATCTGACTAAGAGATTGGACTAGATGACCTCATGGCTTACTTCCAACTGAGTGATCCTATGATTACATTGTCTGAGGCTTCACGTAAGGAAGGTGATAAGTTGCATCAAGGATTACGAAATCTCTTCATTGTTTGCAAAATTCATTTATCTCTTGAATGACTCCAGCTCATCACAAAATTTTAAACACTTCTGAACTATTTTCAAGATTTACTGAAGGACTTTTCTTATGGTCATTACAGGTTTCAGCTTCACATGAGGATTCTGGTGAACAGACACTGCTTCAATAGTACTTGGTCTTGTGTAAGTGTCTTCCTGCTGGTAAGACTTCAAACATGTTACTCAGAGTGCAAAAAAAGGAGCCAGGGGACAAAGACAAACAGAAGATTTGAGTGTAAAATTGTATATTAGACTGTCACTAACTAATAGGTACTCAGTAGCACTTGGTTGCTATTTTATATGCTTATATAGAAATAATAAAAAAAAGAATTCAAACCCTATCCAAGTTGTCACCCATGTAAATCTGGAAAACATTCTGTGATTGCAACATCTGCACTTGACAGGTTCAACTCACTCATTAGAATAAAGAAGAGTTATCTGTGCATGTTTAGGCATGTACCTTACTGATTCCTTCATTGCCATTTTCTGTCTAAACAGATCAGGAAGTTTTTACATAACACACATACCAGAACTGCCTTTTAAATGTTTAGTGACTGTTCAAAATCTGTTTCTATCTCCATGAAACAGAAAGACATTGAAACAAATAGTTCTGTCATTTCTGTGTAATTTTACAGTCCACAAAGAATTCTTACTCATACCATGTCAATCTTCTGATTCACATTAAAGGGATACTATCCATTCTTCGTGAGGTCCTCATTATGGAATTTTTCCCTGGATCCACCTTGCTAGTATCAGCAGCAAACTAACACCAATTCAGCTTTTAACCAAGATGCACAATGTTGGTAAAAAAATTACCACTTCAGTATCAGCCAGGCAAGTTGCATATGAAATGCAGCCACTAATGTAATTTCTTGTAAAAGCTTAATTAAGTTTTGCAGGTAGTCTTTCCAACAGCTAAAGGTGTGTTATGAAAGGGCTTATCAACTGGGAGAATAATTTAAGGATTTGAATTCCCAGAGGTGGTTGCTCATATCTGTGTGCAATATAGACAAGACAATAACAAACTAGGATGAAATTCTCTTTTCACTTAGTTGATTGTTCTATCAATTAAAATTTAAGAGGCAAGATACAGACATAACCAAAAGTTACTTTCTCTGTTACTGGTAACAACTGAACCGAAAACTTCGGTTTGTCTTGGGATATTGGAGTCTTCCAGTTTAGTACCTTGGACATGTCCACTCCACAAAAGGAGTCCGCCATTCCTCACCACTGGCCCTGAAAACCAGAGCTAGAACTTTGAACCTTAATGCCTGTTTAGGGCACCATAATTACATTTATTTCACCCTGCAGAGATAAATTCAGCTAAAAGAGCTGAATTCTTTTGTTGCTACCTCTCCCCTTACAGCAAGTTCAGTTCTATATAGCCTACATATACTCCACAAACAAGATTAAACCATTCTCATTACATGTCTTGTTTGGCAAGGGTGTCTTTCTCCTTTATTTGGCCCCGCAGTACACCCTGAATGCATCTCCCATGCATGCAGTGTTGTCTGAGCTTCCTAATTGTGCTATACATGATTGGATAAAGTAATTTTCCTTCACAGTAGCTAATATGGGACTATGTTTTAGATTAGTACTGAAAAGTGTTGAAAATAGATGTTTAAATTATTGCTGAGCAGTGCCTGCACCAAGTTCAGGCTTTTTCTGCCTCTCACAGTGCCTCACCAGCGAGGAAGCTACCAGTGGGGGTAAACAAGAAGCTGGGAGGAGACACAGCCAGGACAGCTGATCCCAAGAGACCAAAGGGATATTCCATAGCATATGGTATCATGTTCCTTACATAAAGCAGAGGGAAAAAGAAGGAAGAGGGGGATGTTTGGAGTGATGACATCTGTCTTCCCAAGTAACTGTGAAGTGTGACGGAGCCCTGCTTCCTGAAGATGGCTGAACACCTGCCAGCCCAGGCAAAGTGGCAAACAAACTCCTTGTTTTACTTTGCTTGTGTGCATGGCTTTTGCTTTTCCTATTGAACTGCCTTTACCTCAGCCCACGGGTTTTCTCACTTTTATTCTCCTGATTCTCACCCCCATCCCACCACAGGCTAATGAGCGAGGGCTGCGTGGTGCTCTGGTGCTGGCCAGGGTTAAATCATGACAGTACTCTACTACTGCTGGTGGTTACTGAACTTTAACCACAGCAAAGTTTCTGAAAAAAAATTATTTTTCTAAGCATTTGGTGCATGAAGGCATAGAAAAAGTCCACATTAAGGACTTTCAGATAAGCTGCACAGAAGGGCCATAACCAATTCCTCTACATACTGCCAGGTAAAATTAGGCTGCTGGTTTGTTTCTCTTTTATTAATTTTTTCCTTGATGTTCATAACATTTGATAAAATATCCTACATACTAAGGCAACAAATATTCTCTAATGAAGTTTAAAAACACTGTATTACTGATTTATATGAAGAAACTGTAAAGAAAAATTACAGCTAGTATTTCAGAAGAGTCTACAATTGTTTAACACTTACAGGTAGGACTTTAAAAGAAACCTACTAGAATTCATAGCCCAAGGTACAAAGCAGTGGAAAATCATATTTTACCTGAAGACATCATCCAGGGAAGTAACAATAGCTACTTTTATTGTCAATTTTATAGACAAACTGAAGCCCAGAGAATTTACTCCCTGTGATGACATCTTAAAGCTCAGGACATTCTGGAAGAACACAGTCAAAACTCTTGACTGACCAAGACTCATTAAATAATCCTTTTGACCTTGATAGAAGTCAGTTGGCAGAAGTTCTTCAGGATTTGATTATCTCCCTCTCCTACAGACATCTTTTGAATGCTCATACTTAAATATAGACATGCACACTTCTAAATAAACACCACTTACATCTGTCTCTTGCTGATAAAGCAATGCCCATATGATAATTCTGTCATGGAAAAAAAATATTTTCAGTTACAGACCTTGACAAAGAGCGCAAAGATTTAAATGAGTTCTTCAGCTTGCCTGTTTACCAGATAAAACAGGTATTTCTAAATGGTATCTGCTACATGTAAGAAAGAAAATTAGACCAAGGCTAGATAAAGGCTATGTCTTGAACCTTCAATCTCCTCTATGTCTACATACAAAGTGAAGACAAGACGCGAGCACTATCAGAAGATAACGATGTGTACTTGTATTGCTAAGATGGAAATGGCAACACAAGGTGCAAGCTAGAGGCCTTAAAACTGGAGGAAGAACGCATAGAAATTCAAGCAGTAAAAAAGTTGCATCCTCATTTGGAAAAGAGTAGAACAATAATAAAACGAGCCTAATTTTCAAAGTAAAATTGTTAGAAGCAAATCTGGACTATGATTAATAGAATATAAACACCTAAAATTCTTTTGCTGCCATGATTGTTTACTACTAATTAAGTAGATATTTTTTTCACACTCCATTTGCAGCAATATCTTCTGTTTGAAGTGTTGTGAAGATGTTGTGTTTGTCCAACACAAACACTTGTAAATTTCACTTTTTGATGGTTCTACACTTTGATCAATTCAGTGCCTTTCATTACTTCAAGAAAACTGGATTTTAGAGACTTACGCAATTTTCTGAGAACTGGCCATATGAAACATTCGATGACCTCTAACTTTGGCTCTTTACACTGTTGTCCACATCACAGTTGAGGTGAGAAAAATAAAGCAGTGGAAAAGTCATACCAAGGACAAATACCAATATTGCTTCCTTTTGTGGCTGTGGTTCTTTATAAAATGGTTGGACATACCTCATGAATGGCAAAGGTCTGAAGCACAGTTTGTTCAGAGACCCACAAGAAAATGAAGAGGGAAGGAAGGATGTTTATAATAGATGCCTAATAGCTATAAGCTTAAAGCTCAAATCAGATTAATGACTTAAGATGTAGACATTCAACTGATAAAAATCTGGAAGTCACTGTCATATGATTACAGATTAAAATGGCAGCCACTCTTAAGATCAGGTGTATCTGGAAGCCATCCATTACGTTAACTGGCATTCTGCAGAGGCAGATACACCTTATCTGAGTGTAAGAGCAAAGGCTCTTGGGACAGCACAGGACAAACCAAGCCCTAGAACAAAGTAAAACACCTGACACTAAAATGGATTCTGATTCTAAAAGTTATTAGCGTTCATGCTTTCTTGACATTTTTCTAACAGAAAACATTAGATCTTCAGACTTTCTTTTTAGATAATTTAAGTCAAAGAGCTTTTTAGGCCACATAGCTCAAAGAGATCCTAGGGAATTATTCAGAAAAGACTGATTTCAAGCTCTGGGATGGGAATGCAAAAAATGTATACATAATAAAATATGCTTAGAAAACATTCTTGTGAGAAAAAGAAAAAACCACAAACCCTTATTCTCCCCACAGAAAAGTGTTAATTAATGAGATGACTGAAAGCCGTAAACAAAAATCTTAAGAAAACATAAAATCCAAAGGAGGTTGTGAATTAACTTGGCACTATCCGCTTCACTACATAAATGCAATACTTTTTGTTGTGTATGGCACATCCTCCCCTCTTTTATAATTTTAAGTACATATACATATAGTCTCTCACAAAGCTCTAAACCTTTTGGCCAGGTTGGCATTGCCTTTTGTCCTGAAAAGAGAGGGTGCACTCCACAGCTATGAGAGCTGGATCTCCTCATGGGCTGCCCCAGGTCAGCACCACAGGTCGCCTTTCCAAGCAGGGAGAGAGGAAGGCAGGCACCCCAGGAACCAAGCAGCAGACTGCCTGTAGGCAGGGGTTGGCTGGGAGGCCTCAGCAATCTGTCCCTGACCACCCCTGTTTCCCCATGAGGAAGAGGGTGAATGACACCACTGCCTTCAGCCAGTTCTCACCTGCAGCCAGCCCCAAGCACCACTGCCAACCAGTGACTATAGCAGCAACAAAACATGGCCCTGACACCCAAATGCCAGTCATACATAGGCTTAACCATTTACAGAACCACAGACTACAAAATACACTAATAAGAAGGGCACACACAAAATTCAAGATCAGAAAGGCTGATAGGACAATGCATTCCTCCCCAAAGCATGCTCAGAGCTGCCTCAGCCCAGCTTTCAAGAGGGATCCTTCAGGCAGAAGGGCCCAGTTCAGGAAATCAGGGGCTTGATCCAGGACTGTCAAAAGACGGATTATATGTCTTTGCAATCTCTTTTACTGCAAATCACCGATCCTTTATGAATTTTCAAACAAATAATTAATATTGGGAGAAAAAAATTGTCCAGCACAGTGAAGCAATAATCCATGGACATGAAACACATTCCACATTTCTCTCCTCATTCAACTCTGCAGCTACAAGAAGACAGTAGCACAGTAAACAAGCCTCCTCCTCCTCAACACACTTAAACTCATTCTTCCCACACACAGCTGCCACTATCATACATATTTCAAAGCCTCCATCTGGGCTTGACAACTGTACCTTCCTTTCTTCCAGCCAACAGAAATACACGTCCTACTCAAACAAGCATGGATGATACTGTGCTGTTTATTTCAAAAAAGAAGCTGTTCCACAAGTAGGTCATGTGGGTGGAAGCCTCCATGCTAACCTACATGTTCACCGTGTAGGTTAGAGCTACCCTACATTCATTTTTCCCTCTTTCCAGAAATTGTCTTCAGGCAGCATGTGAGAATTCGCGGTACTTGTCCAGGCTGCTGAATGCCTGGTTCTTCTGCATAAACACCTACTGTTCGCACTGGGATTAACTTCACAGTATACACCCAGCAGGTTCAACATTTCCCAGAGATTCTTCATTTATGCCACATATGCTACACAGTGCAGGTACACCTCCTTCTGTCCAGAAATATGTCCATAATTCCAACAGCTGTTGCAGACTGAGGATGTCCTGAACCCAGCAGGCACACAGGCAGATCTCCAGTCTATGGCCTCATCTTTTTTGTCTTAAGGTCAACTTGCCTTGTTGGAGCTATGCCTCTTGAAGTGCTGCTGCAGCAATCACCCACTCTGCACCCAGAGCAGCAGCCTACATTCTACCACTTAAATAGCTGGATCTCTTTCTTCCTCCCTCATCAGCAGCCTGTACTCAGATCACCCTTCCTCTACCATCAAATGCACTCGCCTACATCCAACATGTAAACATGCACCCTACCTCTCCCCACCTCTTGTTCTGCAGTGGCTGGGTAGGCATAGGCTGAGGACAATGCCCCTTGCAACACCAAGAAGGGCCAAAGCTACCCCAGGCTGTGGTTCTTATCTTGGATAGCAGAAGAAGTTGGGGCCTAAGTGGAGTTAAGTTGCTCCTGCTCCACCAAGGGGGTAGCACCTGGGTTCATTCACACCTGATGGCAATGTCCACACATTTCCCATTATTTCTGTGGATAGCAGCAGCAGCAGCAAGTCACTAGGTGAGACAGGGCAGACTGGAGGTAATGCTTAACAGCCCAGGCAGAGCCAAGTTGAATAGCCAGCCTCACCTCCAGCCCCACCCTGCAAAAAAACCCAAAGGCTGAATAGGAGTAATCTGTGGGCAGCCTCTGCCCCACATCACCTCTTGAACCACCTGAGATTAACAATGTTTTACATACAGATTACACAACGAAGGTAATTCCTTAAGGATTTTAATGACTATATGTCCAGCCAATTTCAGTGTCTTGTCTGCTGTGCTTGCATTTGGTTCAAATCACACTTCTCTGCAGAGAGATGTGAAGCTTAGTTAGCAAGTATTTCTTAAGTGCTTTGAGATCTTGTAATAAAAGGTAAAATAGCACTACCAAGGAATTTTAGTAAGACACTTGCTATCAGAAGATGTTAATTTTTTTCAGAAGATCTCTGTGTGTATTGTTTCTTTCTTTGAATAAGGAGAACAAAGGAGATGGTACACATGCAAGCATCCCTAAAGAGAACAGACAAGATTGACCATTTAGAATGGTCAATCAGCTGTTTATATTATTTACCTATGCTTTCTTTTGGGAAGACCACCAAGGAGCAATACTGCAAAGCAAACTCCAGTGGAAAGATACTTTCCACCCAGCATACTCATTCATTTTAGGTCATACAGAAAAAGATGTGACCTAGATCTTCTGCCACTCTGCAGGTACTACCAGTCTTCCTACTTTTACAGCATTTCCAACAAACTGAGATATGGCCTTAATTTTCCTTAAGCTGATCATACAGGTTTAAAGTTTTTTCTCTGATATTTATCATAGTGCTTCGGAGGTCACCCAGGCATTTTATGCAGACTGCTGGTACACTTAATCATTTCAGTGTCTTCCTGCAGTAAATCAGAAGACATTATATTAATAAAAGATGGGTCTGTTCCAGGTCTGATTCAGAATGCTGAATCCCCATCTACCTGGCTTAGAAAGAGTCCTTTAAAAAGGTCAGTTTACTCTATGGAATTCTGAGTATCAAGGATATGTCTTCTCTCACACAAGATATATACACTTGAGACCTGCACGAAGACGCTGGAGTGATTCAGAATGAGCGCTCAAGGCTGTCTGTACCACAACCTAGGCAAAGAGACCTTGTCTGAAAATATACCACTGGGATATACGCACACCATGCAAATAAGTATCTCATAAAACATGTTTGTCTCCATCGCTACAGTTCTTTGTCTGCCAAATACTGTTTGGTCACATTCACTTAGCACAAGAAACAAGACAGGCAAAACACAAGGTCTGCAAGGGAAAGACTGGCCAGAAGAGAAGTTCTCTTGAACCATATTATTATTATTATTTGCTTCTGGTTGTACACGCTTGAAAAAAAAAAAAAGGTTAAAACAATTGTTCAGTTATTTTCTGGGCTTGGATTTATCACATACTCTTCTGACTCTCACTTCCAAATTTAAATTTGCATTGATCATTCTGCACAGCACAGGTACAATTCCTATGAAATAAGGTAATATTTATGATTAAGCCACAACTTTCAGTGTTATAGTCCTCTTGTGACATCAGTCTTGTTAAAGGCCCTTGTTAAAGGAAAATTTAACACATTTTCAATTAATACAACTGACAAAATATTTCTGAATAACAATTTCTCACTGCAATGGCTGATTCCTTTGTAACATCGTTTTGTCCAAGTATTTTAATAAAGACAATCAAATGTCTTGTTTGCACTTGATCAGTTCAACTGCACTGAAACCATGATTTTGAAATACTTTTTCTACATCTTTTTCCTCACAAGAAATTGTGAGATTGATTTTTTTCCTCCCATCTGGAACAAATTCGTAATTTCTAAATTTACAATCACAGCAGAAGAGGCATTAAAAAAAACAACCAAAAAAAACAGAAAAAAGCCTCCTACAATATTTTATGTCTTATCTTGCAATGTGCTGAAAAATCACATATTTCTAAGTCACATGTATATGTAGATGCTTTGTATCTCCCAGAACTGGGAGTCTGACCTCAACTCCTGTGCAAACTAGGCAGAACACACATGAATAATACAGAGAATACCTTCCCATCAGCTGTCAAAAGTAACATCAAAATATCTCTGTAGATCAAGATCTTTGCTATCTTCCCATTAGGTGTTGGAAGTAATATCAAAATACCCCTGTAGATCTGGACCTTTGTGAGATGCACTGACCTCCTGGGACATTTTACCACGAGGCAGTTGTGAACACTGGTTCCAGGGATGTGCCACACAGGTCAAACCCTGTGGTAGGGCCGGACTCTGACAAACGTGGCACTGAGACCAAAGTGCTCCCATCATAACACAGCACTCCGCTGCTCAGCCCTGTGTTCAGCACAGGAAGGCTAACCAGGCAGGATACACACTCTAGGTGGGTCATATGTTGAGTATTCCTTGTTCCAAACTTCACTTGACATCCTGGCTGACATATCTTAAAAGATACTGACTCTAAACCACCTAGTCCAATCAGAATTTTATTTGTATTGACCTGGATAAGAGGCAACCCGATTTTACACTTCTGCCCTTGTATGTGTCCACTGGGCTTGTGTTCAGCCTTGCTTGTGGCTGGAAATGGGGGAGTGGAGCTATGGCAGGCTCATCTGTATCCAGTAACCCCTGACAAAAGTGAGTTTTCATGTAGGTTTGAGAAAAACTTGCCACTGTGAAATGTGTATTTCTCTCTTTCCTTACTCCTAATTTGCACCAGGTGTGTCTGCATACAGCCAAAATTCACACCAACAAACAAGGAATAAGTACTTGTATATATTCACATGAAAAAAAAAAGCTGCTTCTATTAACAGCTGACAAGCTAAGCAATGTTCAAAACTATTTCTGTCCACTTCACTGAAAGTAGTAGATTTCAAACCTCACCACGATTGTTAAAAGATAAGTTTTCTTATTAGGAAACATAAAATACAAGTTAAATAATTTCAGCATCTCATTTAAAACAAGTACATTACAAAAAACAAAGATGTTGAAAATGTCTGAATAAATACTGATTGCTGATTCTGTACATAATTTTGATTTTTTCATGTTAAATGTTAGTTTCTATCAAGGACCTGCTTCTGAATTGGAAATTTCATCATAAAAAAATTGAATGGCAGACTACCAAGAAATGACAAGATTTTAACACCTCAATAAACATTAGGATCGTGATCCATTATGCTTAACACTTACAGGCTCTTTTTTTTCCTGTTAACAGGATGCTTAAAAACTTGTTCAAAACAGAAAGCAAAGCTAAGAGTCTTATGTAACAGCGTAATTTACAAACTGGTTTATTTAAGGCCAAACCACACCAAGATCAAGTTTTTCTAATGGATGATGGCTTATTTTTTATTGGTTTGGCTCTATACAAGGTGCTTTAAATACAGAAGAGAATGAATGACACTGAGTAGGTCTGGTAATTGGGAAGGACAGGGTGAGAATGCAGAAAAATGCATGAGAGTGAACGCACTGGGAGGAAAGACAGTATGTGTGAATGGTGGGGAAGTAAGTAAGTAAGGAGTAGGTGGGGTAAGAAAAGCAGCACTTGACAGGAAAACAGGCTTCTGGAAGAGCAATTGAGTGTGCAATTGGAACTGCGATGCAGAGCTGAATGATCAAGGAGACTGTGCTGGGCTAGAAGATATTAGAACAGGGAAAGAGATACCACACAGGGGCATTCCTGTAAGAAAAAAAAGCCAGAAAATATACTGGTATCTGACAGCACCTTGTAACTCTGACTGGGTGATAAGGAGCACAAATGGATCAGGGCAAAGGGACAGCACTTTCACTGACAAAGTCAGCAGTGGATGAAAAAAGTGAGCCCTTGCACACACTCAAGAACATTCATATTTTGCTTTTATGTTGCAGGTTGAATTTTAAAATCAAGAAGTTCAGATCCCACTGGCCTAAATGCTCGAAGTAACAAGAGGTCCCTCCATCCTTTTCTAAAATGCATTGTCATAAAATACATCTCATCATTTGAACTCAGCCTTGCAATTAAGAGGGAACAAACCAGCTCTGAAGTATTTTGGCAATATTTTGTAACAATTGTAAGTAGCTTCTGCCCCAAACCACAAGAAAGAGAAAATAAAACTTAGCCTCAAATGACATATAACTTAATAGCACAGAATACAATCTATGGAAAACCAGAGGTGTCTAGCTTCTGAAATTATACTGGCAATGAGTCAAGGAGATTTGAATGCTAATATTCTATAATAATATATTAGAATTAGAAACATCATTAGCTCCTTAATAAATGCAGGGATATCCCTTTCTAGCCATGGTAGGTCATGAGACAGCTGACCCAAAAGCTGTCTACTCTCTCCTGTCCTCTACAGTTGACACTGAACAACTTGAACAGCATCTTGAACCCCTGTAATCTTTGACCCATTGTTCATTAATTGATCACCTAAACTGACTTCAGTAGTAGCAAACCAATTTACTCAGATGTGCACAGCATATGGAAAGGCTTTGGAACAGAGTAGCTCTTATGAACAGTTTGGTATTTTCAAACTATGTGCATAGTTTCAAACTATGTGTATAGGTAAATAACTATTATATGGAACATACACAAAGATGTGTACCTGAACACATTAAATCCATTTCAGCCTCCTGAACTTCCAGTTTAAAAGTACAGTGCCATGCAGTTCCACACAGCAGAGGTTTCCATTGTGACTCACGCATTCTTGGGACTCACTTCCTGGGACCTACTGGAATGCAGAGACAATTGTGTCTACTGCACAGTCCTTGGAACGTAGATAGAACAAGTAAACCCAGGTTAAGAAAGTTTTCACAGCATGGAGTCTCCATTTGTTTGTAAGCCTAAGTGAACAGCAAATGGGGACCTCTGCATCTGTCAGTGCATATGGCTTCTAACTAGGGACAAGCTTTGCAAGCACCCTGCGCTGAGCAGAGCATGCTAAGCCAAACACGTACGCGCAGGGAAGCGGTGCTGTGGCACCAGTGCCCCCAGCCAGGGGGGCTGTGCGGGGAGACTGTGTGGGGGTGTGGGAGGAAGAAATGACAGAGAGGAAAAGGAAAGGAGGGAAGTCTGAGGGAGCTAGCACATGCTGGTTTAGCTAAGAAATACCAGCCATACTGCATCCCCACCCCTTGCTTTCCCTCACTTTGTTCTCACAGCTGACAGTCAAATACCTAAACACCAGTTTGTCACAACACAAGACTGGTCAGCATGGTGCACTCTGTCACCTATGCGCCCCCAGCTACAAAGTGCTGTCATGTATGATTCCTGTACAAGCACTGCCCATAAACAACCTGTGTCTTCCCTACAGGCAAGGGCCCCACTGCTGTGCCTCAGCATCAGCCACTTGCCCCAACACCAGCAGTATGAAATGCTTCCACCACTTCAGGCACAAGCTTGTTAAGCACCTTGCAGGGAAAATATCCCTTTTGTATTCTTGCATTTTACCAACTCATATAGCAGCATTTAAAGTCAGCAGTTTCTTTTTCTTCCTTTTTCTTCCTTTAGCATCTGACCAAGCACATTTAGGAACATATGCCACCTGTGCTTTGCATGTGGAACTCCCACTCATGCTGAATTCTAATAATATTAGCAATAATAATAAATAACAATTTATTACTTACGTGCTGCCAGGATCAGAAGGCTTCAAGACACATTATAAAATATACACAAATATAGGGAAGAAAAAAGTAAATTTACCCTCAAGTACACAAACCCCTAGGTTTAAAAAATATACAGACAGCACTGCCTGAAATCAAAAATGAGCCAAACAATCCCTGACAGACTAAAATTTAAATTCTCAGCTAGGTCTCTCCCTGCACAAGCAGCTCAAACAGTTTGAAGAGTCTAGCAGCATTTGTACAGTTAAGATTCAGCCTCTTAAATTGTTTCACTTGGACCAATTAATTGCAAAAATCCATCACCCCTTGTGTGTTGCTTTACAAGTAAGGAAGGAATTAGTGAGCGATTTTACATCCTGCTCTCCTTCACATTCTATTCTACTTTATCAGGATGGCAAATACTCAGCTAGGAAAAATGCAGCAGTACTAGTTTTGTTTTAAGTTACACTGCAGAGTCCTCATGCACTTTAAAACAACTAACCTGACAGACATCTGTGGTAAAAACACCTGAACCATGTCAACTACACTCAGATTTAAGTGGAAATTATTATACAATTGCACCTTTTGGCATACTTGTTTGGAAAACCTGTAACTGTAAACTGGATGCTTGTAAGGGCAGTGGCAAGACAAAATGTTCAGGGAGTGCAACTAGAGGCATTCAAATGGTACTTTCAAACTCTCAAGGGAAAATTGCATGAATTTAGCCAAGTTGCCAGAAGGAGTCTTCCTGCAAATGAAAATCAGGTTCTTATTTTCCCCTAGCATTTCACATGAGCTTAGCCTATTTTCAACCAACAGAATTACTAAAATTTGCAGCATAAAAGCAATTTTGCAGTATTTAAAGAAAAAAAAAAAAAGCTTAAACACAATTCTAATTTTTAAGTCTTACCAAAACATACTTACGAATTTTAACTTAAGAGTTTCTTCCCGTCTGAAAAGTCTGGAAGTTTTACTTTAGCTTCCAACAGATTTTGTTTTTTCTTCAGAGTTGGGTTAACTTTTCCATCCACTAAAGTTAAACACAGCTTTTCCAGTGGTAGCATATTTAACTACGCTGAGTTGAAAAAAATCTTGCATTATACACAGTAAGAGTAATGGAACAAACAAAGCCTGCAAGACTTTGAAGACTAATAACAAATTCAGAGCCTTGGAAAATACAGTACGCGGAAAATGTAATTATACAAATAAATGCTGGCAAATAAGGCAAAATTTGAAAAAGCTTTCACTGGAAGGCTGAAAGCTTTTCATATTCACTCATTCAAAAGTTGGTCTACAAAATAAGTCAATTGTCAATTTTGTTTCTACCTTATATGCTGTATATATCCATATATATATATATATACATGCTGGAACATCAAGATGAGAAAACTAGGCCTCAGATTCAAATACTTAAAAAATCCCCAAAAACCTACAAGGAGTTTGATGTTTTGCATGCGTGTTTTGCAAGCAATAACATCACTTTTATTTCAAATATAGAAATATCCTATGTGATTTTTCTTATATACCAATATTTATTTCACATTTGAATTCTGCAGAAAGCATACTAACCTATCACTGGCAGTGATGTTATTTTTACATTTACTGTCCGGAATTACATTAGCAATTAGAACTCCAAATGACAAGAAATTCTCTACCCACATCTGAGCTCCTCTCAGTATCAGAGTCTATATTAAAGTAGCACAATTAGAAAATTGTTTTCTAAATATTGCATTAGGATATGCAGGCCCTCACAAAACCTATGATTAGATAGGTTTTGCGCAGAAAATACTTAATCTAATAGAAGGAATCGAAGATATTTTTTATTGGTTTCTTCAGGTAAATACACACTCGGCATAGTCCTTCACAATGAATCTCATATATTGTGTTCAATACACTGCAGAATTGCTTATTTTTTCTTTATTACATTCTATCATTTTACTTTATTCAAATCTGCAAACTTGTATCTGTGGAATGTGAAAGTTTTGTAATTTCATAAAGGCTTTTTTTTTACTTATAGGTCAACTTCAATTTTGTTGTACAGTGGCATATTAGCATATTTGAGGTTTCCACCACAGCAATAATAAAATATTTTTTACCATGTGAGGGTTTCAGAGTTTTCAGAAATCAAGTTTCTTTTTCTTCTTTTTCAGCCTAAGGACAAAGCAAGTAACTACCCACATGGATATCTACCCTACAAGCCTTTGTATATCCTAAGGTTCGTGTAACTGCAAAGAATCAAGGGTTATTTGATTTTTATTACAAATATATTTAATTTAGAAAACTAAGTTTGCCATTTTCTATACTAGTTAAGAGTATTATTTGATAGCTTATATAGATTTTTACTACAACTTAAGAAGGTCAATCTTCCAGAATCTGTTTCTTGTATAAACTTTTATGGCTGCATTAACACAACACAAATATAAGGTCAAAAATACAATGATTAAATAATTTTTCAATACTTATATTCACAATGGATTAGGACAGCTCAGAACTCAAATGACTTCAGCAAAGAACATTAACGTAGAATACTAGATGTGATGTCCTTGTTTAAGCCAATTGTTTAAAACAATTTTGCCATGTGAAGGCATATAAGATTATCTGAATTATCCTTGCCACTATAATAAAATTTTAAACAAAATAATTCAACTTACACAACAAGTAAATAGGATGTTTTTCAAAGGGCAACAGAAAGACTACTAAATCATCTTCTTGAAGTTGTCATCATTTGAAACTGTTCTGGCAAAATTCTACAGACTGTACACTGGTGTAAAACACAGCACTGTTGCATATCACTTACCTACTCCAAGTTCTAAAATAATATTACTGGCCTTAGTTAAATCTGTCATCATAGAAAGTGATCCCAATTTTTCCTCTCTTCCATTCTCCTGCTTTACGCTGCCAGCCCTATTGCCAACACAAATAGTTCAAGATAGCCATAACTTCCCTGAGAATTCCCAAATTAAATGTACATCATACTTAAGTACAATTGTAAAATAAAGGCAGACTAATGCAATGTGAAAATGGAATACTTCAATGTAGTGTTCAAATTCCACTCAATTTGTAATAGCACTACAAACAGCAAATGGATGAATAAAAAAGGGTGACACTATTACATTTTTATTACTGCATCAACAGCACTGTACATTACTGTTCCCCAGACATGTTTACAGCCCAAGAGTGAAAAAAAAGCTCTGAAACACTTAAAAGGTTCTCCTACATATCTTGTTACCTTTTCTCCCAAATACCTTAAGTATCATAAGAGACACCTCATCTTGTTATTCCTGAAAAAGCAATCCCTTTCTATGTAAACTGAAAAATTCTCCATTGACTGTATTCTCTGCTATAGTAAGACCACAAAGATATTTAGATATGATGATGAATTACTACTGGTAATAATACATAGTAATATTTTACACTTCTGGAATATTTTCACTCAAAAGCCACAAAACACTTGCGTATCAGGCTAACTTTACAGACGATGAAAAAGGAAATCATAAGGTGAAATTTATTCTACTAAGGGAAATCCTGTAAGAGTCATACTTATATTCCATAGAGTGTGGAATGTGTTTTCACTTTTGTCCTCTGTTTGTGGTAAGTGTAACCCATACAGTTAGCAATGAAACCTGCTCACTTTCAGATAATACAACAATGGTACAGTTTGTTATTCCTTAATTCTGAATCTTTTGGCCTCTAGTATTTTCTGGTCCTTTTATTTCCTATCAGCTCAACTAAATCCAAATTAGGCACAAATCACCAAAAGTTTTTAGCAGCGCTTTGTTAAATTGATACCTTTTTTGTTGTCTAGTGACTGTATCTCATCCAACTTAATAACTAATACACTAAATAAATAAATTATAAGTCTAACAAATCAAGTTTCTACTCCTGTTGATAACATGGCTCTCTGAAAGTGTTCAAGACATGAAACTAAGTTCTGATCACTTATTTGAATTTAATCAAACTAAATCTAAAGGTGTTCTCTGCAAAAAAAATTACAGTATTTACTGGCAAAAAATATGTGCTGGGAACAGAAACCATATCTATTTTTTGTAGAACTCAATCTGCCAGGCAATGTATAAAAAGTTCACACAGGCATGCTGCTATTTCTTTCAAGAGAATAATAAATGTGTAACATCAGGCAGATTTGTATATGAGCAAAATCTGTTCCTCTCTAGGTTTGGCTACCCTGAATCAAGTCATAGGAATACCCAGGTTAACATTCTGATATTCAAAATGGGACCATTAATTTTATGACGATTAATCATACAACACAACACTTGAGACTGCTTCCAAAAATCTGGCCTTGCTTTTTGTCTCTGTAACTACCCTGTGCTGCCTATCAGGGAGACCTTAAGATTATAAAATACAAAATCAGAAAACCATAAATTTGTTAATACATGTGCACTAGTATCTTGGTTTACTCTATTTTCTTTGAGGAATAAGGTTTCCAGAGAAACTGCACAATGAAAACTAGAAGCTATTTAGACCAGCACATCCCTTATTTAAGGAGGTACACTTAAAACTCAAAGTTATACTTTTCTGCTAATTATTACACACACTCAAACACAAAAAGTAGATTTGGTCTTCTTTTGGCACCCACAGGCTCCACTTCATTTCAAGAGACAAATTCTATTTAATTTTGCCTTCTCTCCCAATAACAGTAAGAGATCCGAGAGAAACGGAAGAATAAAATGCAATAGCAACTTTTAAACAAGTCAGTGCAATGGATTCCTCAACAAATGTGTATTTATAAAGTGATTGCAGTGTATGCAGGATGACCAAGTACTGTTACCTTTAATCTAGCTACTTCAAGTACCTACAGAACTATGTAAGGAAAATTTCTGAGGGATTTACATAAGACGACAAACTTGTTGCAAAGAATCATACTTGCTGGCTTCATTTCCAGCCTAACTTAAATTTCAGCTGTGAAGCTCAACAATGAATTTATGAGATGTGGCACAGGACAGTGCTGTCCTGCAGTATTCTACTATTAAAGCACAAAATCGTGAATCTGAGTTAAACAAAGGCAGCTATACAAGAAATTTTAGGCCCATTTCTTGAAATATCCCATCTGAATCCAATTCTTTGCTGTTTTCACAGGAACTAAACTCAGGGTTTGGTTTGTGTTTTGAGTTTACATGAAAGCAACACACAGTTTTGAACCAGCCTGAATATTCAGTTCCATAATTCCATCTGCTGGGCCCACTGACTGATTTTGGCAGCAAGTCTTTACCTCTTCGTACCTTGGTTTTCCACTCTATACATGACACACTGCCATCTTTCCCATGTGGGCTTTGGAATACACAGGTACTAGGCAGGTATCTTTACCACGTTTTGAATAAGTAGGGTAAGTATCTACCACCTCTACATAACAAGAAGAAAGGCTGAAGTGGAGATATTACTATAAGTCACAACAGTCAGGAGCATCTTGAGTGTAATGTCAAAACATCCTGCCTGTGCATTGCTTCATAAACCAGAAAAAATATTCCACTGACACTGAGGTGTTTTAGGGAATGTTGCCACCACATCTGCAACTGAAAAAAAAATAGTAAGTCATCAGAATGACAACAGTTAGAAGAAGTCATTGGTTGCACTTGTTTTCTTTCCTAATTCAAGGACAGGAGAGATTAAGAATGAACATTGGCATCCAAAACACCACTTAGATATGAACATCCAAAATACTTTGGATGGACAGGGACATTACATTTGTATTAAGCAACTTTTACTTTGTATTAAACAACTCATAATGCTCAACTTCCCTGAACAGTGTGAGGGCTCAAAGTCTACTGTTCAAATCATTCCATACACTCATAACGTTTTACTGTCCTGTGTTTCAGAGTCCAAACTACTAGATTTTCGTAATTCAGTTCAAAAGTATATTACCTGCAGATAACTGTAAATCACTTCCCATAGCACCTCTACAAAACTAGCTACTTAAAACTCCGAGAGACTTGTGGATGCTGAGACTGGAACAAACATCCCCTTGCAAAAGGACAGATGAAAAAAATTTCGAATTGCTTTTCAGATTAAAGTCATAAACTGACTTTTCTCAAAAACTGGTAGCAGTTTTTGGAAGCAGAAAGAACTTCTACGTGCTTCTGTGATGTCAAAGATGAAATCTCTGTTTGTGGAGGTACAATCTGTAGCAAGAACACACGTCTGCCAAGACTCTGGCATTGATGATATTTTGTCTAGACAGCCTTAGAATGTGACTGACACAGGAACAGTGCACATGGCTGAGCAAACTGAAACTTATGGAAGAGCTTTTCAAGACTTAGTCAAGACACAGGATTTTGGAAATGTGCCTAACACCCTCCAACCATGCTTCCTGGTATCCTCCTCAGGAATCTAACTGGCTTTGGTCTGTCAAGTCCCCTAGTTGTCCCAGGGAACATAAAGATAGATTTGCTCACATAAGATGCTGGCAGGGCCATTTGGACGTAAGCAAATATCGTCAGCAAGTGGAGAGCTCTGCATGCCGGCTAGTCACTGAGAAAGGCATTCAAGCCACTGAATTGTGTGTTATTTTGAAGACTGTAAGAAATTGCTAAACCTTTTCTCATCTACTGGGCTTGACTGTGAGAAACACATGACAACCATTAGCTAAAGGACAGAAATTACTAGCTGCAGTTAATAACTATTCTAGCTATTTTAGAAAGCAGTACATATTTACCTTGACCTTTTGAGCCCTGACAGAAGTAGCCTGAACCATGTACATGCTTTGATGGAAAAGTCCACGTGAACTTACCATAGACAAGGCTATAATTTTTGGGAAATGATGACTATCATTTACAGTTAAATTTTCACTATATGACAGCCTTGGTTGACTTAGTCCTCAAGCAACTGTCAGGGCAAGGAGAAAAGAGAAAAAGGTGAATGAGGCTCAAAGAGATTATCGGCTTTTAGCTTTAGCTGGTTCATTTCCAGTTCAACTGTCACTAAAGTCAACAGCTACCCCCCTAACTTACTGGGATTATATTATAACTTCTATTAACCAATATTACAGACAGTACTGTTCAGCAATGCAAAAGGTAAAAAAAAAAAAACAGATTCTAGTTTGTCCTCCAGAGAAACATCAAACCTTAAGACACCAATTTACAGTTGCAGCAAAAGCACTAGTTACTCCTGTGGATCCTCAGAGGTCCAATAAATTTTTGCACCTACAAAAAAGAAATATCCTGGCTAAGTGAAAAATGCAGTAGATGCTTCTCCTCTGCAAATAAAATATGGACCTCAGTGAACCTTAATCCTGATACAGAAATTTGCACACTTGGCTACTAGTGTTTGAGTTTGGTCTCCAAGCCCACAGACCTACTGAGTCAGTACCATGCGTGTAGGCAATAGCAGCAATACTTGTGAATCTACAATGAAGTTCTGAGAGAGGTGTTATCACTGGGAGGCATTGAAATACCCGCATTTTGGGACTTTTCAGTAACTGAGTTGGAACCGCAAAATTTCTCACCTAATTATACCGTGGATTCAAAGAAAAAAAGAAGTATTTTGATCTAGGTACTAGGTGGCTAGACTGGCTATCATATTTCTGAACCAAAAACGAAGTTTCTCCTCTCTCCCTCCTGCCCCCTCTCCTCCCACCTGCACTAAGGGAAAACTTGTGGAGGCAGCAAGCCTAGGAAGCTCAGGTTAAAAATAGCCCTGACTAGCACCTGGTGTTATCCAGCAGGCCAGCATGCTGGTGACTCTTCCAGATCTGGACCCTTGTGAAGAAATATGATGAAATGACATGTCTTTTATTTCATATGCTCCTTTATGGATTTGCAACCAAAACTAGCTGGATCTGGCAGGTTGGAGTTGCCTGGCACTTTTTGCATCACTGACACACTTGCACCTGTCAGGGATGCATTCCTCCAAAGGGCCAAAGGAAGCAAGACATATATTTTATTTTGACAGCACATGGGAGCGAGATGCTGAGCCAGCAGGTTCTGGTGTTCACTGTCGGCCATTAGAAAAGGCGAAACACATCATCAGCACCGGGGTGGGTGACAGGCCGTCAGGCGCACCTTCCCCACGGCCGCTTACACGCAGCAGCCGCTCGGCTTTGTCCGTGCCTCTCTCCGTTCGAACCACCCGGCTGCGCCGTCTCCGGCTGGCTCCTCTCACGGCCGGCCCTGCAGCCCCAGCATGTCGCTGCCCCGCTTTAAGGTCACCGCATGGCGAAGCCGTCGAGCGCCGGGGGCCGCGATGCGCCCGGGCCGCGGCCGCTCCACGGGCGGCCCGAGGGAGGGGGCAGGGCCACGGCCGCCGCCGGAGGCACTTACCAGGTCTATGAAGGTCAGAAATTTCCAGCTGCCTCCATAGGTCTGATGCGCGGGCATGTCAATTGCCTTGTAATTGCACAGGATGGAGCAATAGGACAGGAGAATGGCGGCGTGCAGCACCTGGCTGGGCACCAGCGCCATGTTTGCGGCGCGGGGTGCGCTTCCGTGTGCTTGTGTCTGTGTCCGTGTCTGTGTCCCAGTGCCCGGTGTGTGTGTTGCCGTGTGTCCCAGTGTGTGTGTGTGTATCCCTGGGTGTGTGTGCGCGCCGTGCGGGCGGTACTCCAGCGCCTCCGCGGTCCCGGCCGGGGCGGAGCGCAGGGCCCGCACGGGGCGGCGGGGCGGCGGCGGCGGCGGCGGCCGGGCGGGCTCCTAAACCTCAGCTCCGCGGCCTGGCCGGGCCGGAGGAGGCCGGGCCGTTCCCGGGGGAGCGGAGGGACGGCAGTGTCAGCACGAGTTAATTGCAGAACCCGGCTGCTTTCAAGCGAGAACTGCAATGACTCGGCAATTACGGGTCGCAACTGCCTTACTCGAAGGAACACTGTGGCTCGTGCGTGCCCCGGCGCTGGCGACCCCCCCTTGGCCGGCGCTGGCAATGGGCCGGCGGAGCAGGTGTCTCCGCCCCGGCGGCGGGAGCGCGGCTCTGGCCGAGCGCCCGGTGTGCCGCTCCAGGGCTGCTCTTGGTGTGTCCGTACCCCACGTGTGTCCGTACCCCACATGTGCCCGTACCCCACGTGTGTCCATACAGCGGCCCCGCCGGGCAGAGCGTTTCTTTTGCCCTCTGTGTTCCTGAGCCGCCTTCAGGTTTCTCAGTGTTTCCACTCATCCCACACAGACGTTTGCTAGAAGTCGGCTGTCCAATGCCTACAAGCGCTGTAAGATGGGAGACTCCCGAGACCTGGGTTGAAATGAAGTACCAGCATTGTAAGGCATGATGCCCTGGGGCATCATACCAAGAGACTGGAGCGTGCCTCTGACAAGGAAAGGTTCAGGGAGCCGGGCCTGTTCAGCCTCGAGAAGTGATGACCGAGAGGGGACCTCATCAATGTCTGTGAGTATCTTAAGGGAGGGTGTCAAGAGGATGGATTCAGGCTCTGTTCAGTGGTGCCCAGCAGTAAGACAAGAGGAAACAGACAGAAACTAATGTACAGGAAGTTAGTTCCACCTGAATGTGAGGAAGAACTTCTTTATTGTGTGGGTGACTGTACACTGGAACAGGTTGCCCAGGCAGGCTGTGGAGTCTCCCTGACTGGAGATGTTTGAGAACCGTCCGGACACAATGCTGCGTCATGTGCTCTGGGATGACCCTGCTTAAGCAGGGAGGCTGGAGCAGATGATCCACTGTCGTCCCTTCTAATCCAACTTATTCTGTGATTCTGTCTTGTCAGCAGAGGTTTGATCACTACAGGGATCCTTGATAACTGGGAGAAATCAAGGGGGGCTCATGTTTGGACTCCTACACCTTAAAAAAGAAAGCTCTTAAGGTGCTTGATTGCAGGGTAAATATTAAGTTCCTCCACCATCTGGAGAAGTTATTTTAAAGCAAAGAAAAACCCACGAGCAGCGATGCCTGAGCTTGGATAGACAAATCACTTCTATAAACACCATCTCCATACATCTGTCTTACGAAATAAATATTTGAACAATAAGGTGCTTTATCATAGTTAAACTACTGGAAGGCAAAAAGAATCAATGATTGTGCAATACATTCCCTGCTTCTATTCCACGAAGTAAAGTCAAAGCCTTTTCATCTGATATCAGCTGTGCTCAAACTCTGCAAAAATGAATGGCTTTTAGGAGAACACATGCCAGCAGCTATCCTCAATTAATTTAGCACTGTTCAAGGTCTCTGCTTATGCAGAGGAGTTGTGTGTCATAGGTATGCATGTATAAAGAGTCCTCTAGAAGCATGAATTTACCACCAGGTGCTTTAGACAATCTTATCCATCAGTTCACAGAGACAGCAAGCACATTGGGCAATCGCACCCTTGTTGTTTGTGGCATGTGTTTTCGTCTTGCAGTCTCAAGGTGCAGCGTAAGAGTCATCTGAGTGTGATGTAATGGTCTACAATACAACAGGAGACCAGACTAGTAACGTTATCAGTGTGACCCAGCAGAAGGGAGTCTGTAAAGCAGCATAGTTGCTGGTGAAGACCTGATGTCTGTTCTGTATGCATGCAAGAGGTCTCACTTCTCTGGACCTGTGAATATTCATTAGTGGCTGAGGTGCATTAAGTGAAACCCTGGAGCACATCTTCTGTTTTGGATTTATTCAAAAGGAGTCCAGCTTGCTTTCTGAAACTGTCAAGTTGCAAAAGCTCTCCAAGGAAAGTTACTCTTTGCAGAACTCTAGAGCACGACTGATTACATATCCATGCACACCCTCGTGTTTTGTGATCAGCCTCTTGACAAGCAAGAGTTTGGGGCTGTCTAAGCCTTAGGCAGTCCATTCCCCTACTTTTCTTCTGCACCACCTCCTACAGTATGCAGGAACTCAGTCTTTTGGTCACCTGTCAATAATAAGGCACTGCAAACACTAACACTCACTGAACATAACTTGATAGCCACCTTTAGCAGTTTGCATTTTAGTTTTGTAGTTTAAACAGTTGCCAAGGTTACAGCAACCTCAAAACTTTTTTAAAACTGAAAAAATCACCCAGGCATTTTAGAGTCCCATTTGAACACTTTTCAGTTTGACTCTCTACTCTTCAATAAACATCTCAGCAAGGCTCATAAAAAATCTTAACCTTATTAAAAAAGCTTTCACTCAGTCTTGTAAGTCAAGGTGAAAGTCTTAAGTGAAGCAGAATGTTGTACATTATAACACTCTTGTTCCCCATTTTTTTTCTTTAAGTAAAGAAAATCTCAAGGCCGGCTAACTATCGTGCCAGGCCAAGCTTCTTCCTGGTCAAAATCTCTTCTTTATTATGCATTTCTAATTCTACCTTTCAAAGGAAGCCTAAGTCCATTGTGGGTGGGTTCTTTGAGTCTGTGTCCTTTCTAAAGTATCATCTGTTGAATCTTTGTAAAGTATTCTAATAAGAACTAGATTAGATTGGAGGCTGCCATTAGCCTGTATGTGCTACTGTGGACTTCATACTCTTTTTATTAAGAGACCAGCAGCAGTGTCTTTTGTGACTGTCGTTGAAGTTGGTCTGCAATGGATTTTATTTTCCTTTGGATTTGGTCTTAAATATTTTTCAGCAAAGTAAAAGTTAGAAGTTTACTGCTTTGCCCTTTACATTGCTGTATGAATGCAACTGTTTTGTACTTTGGTAAAATGTTTACATTTCAGGTTTTGGATTAAATGCTTAAATCGTAGTTAGGTAGGCTTTAACCATGTAAAATCAGATATTCAGGGCTACCCTGTCATTTTTCAGATCCCAATGTTTAAACTCTTGTTTGTATGTAAATTGTGAAAAGATGAAATTTTCATAAGTCACATACTGTAAATTTACTTGAAAGTAGGATTTTGACACAGGTCATAGTTTTCATTCAATTGAGATGAGAGATGGCATTAAAAAGGAGAAATAGTTCAAAGCGCTGGTGTGTCTGGGATGGGAGATGTTAGGAAGGGCTGTCTACTACAGGAGAGGAAGCAAGATGCCTAAAAATCTGTCAGTGAACTGAGTGGAAAAAAGATAAAAAGCTGGGGGGGGGTTCCCATCCGATGATATAAAATTAGTAGCATGGTGTTCTTGCTACTTGGCACCTTGACAGAATAAAGTGTAACATGTTGGAGTCCAAGTTTTGATCTTTTCTAGGTAGGCTAACAGATAAAAATGCTGAAGGAATTTTTGGTGGATTGGTTTTGTTGTTTGGGGTTTTTTTTCTTTCTTTTTTTGGGGGCGGGTTGAATTTGTATTGTTTGGTTTTGTTTTTTGCTTTGCTTGGGGTTTTTAAAATGGCTTTGGGTTTTGTTTGTTTTCCATTTTTCTAAACAAATGACATTTGAATTTCTGGACAGCATCTTATTTTGTGAATATCAAAAGATACTGGTGAATTATCTGTGAGAGAGATTTTGAGACCCACAGTGTGTCTTTCCTTAATTGCTTTAAATGCAGATTAGCTGTCTACAGGGAATTACGCCACAGACGCTTCCCTCCAAAGCAATGATAACAATAATGATGATAATAATAATAATAATAAATAAACAGTTGTAGGAAATTTGTAATACTGCCTCAACCCAATGTGCTCATGGCGATGCACCTGATACTGCAATTTCTAATATCTGAGGCATAGAGTACAAACTGTGCCAAGGTAAGTACTTGGATGTGTGGGAGTGTGACTCTCACATAAGCAGACATGCAAAAATTAAGCTTTCTTGCAAGGAACATAAGTGAAATTACTGAAACGTTACAAGTAGAAAATCAACAGGACATTGTTGAAAAACCTTCTCAGTGCCTAAGGGAAGAGTTTTTAGAAATGCTCTCAGTTAATATGTATGTTTAACATGTAGCTCTTCAGTCGAATGAAGTACCACTTGGGTAGGAAATGGCCTCACCTATCAGGGGAGGATTCAACTCAAAATGTTTGGTAAAGACAGATGCTCTAACTAGGCTTGTTATTAAAAGTCCTAATAAAGTACTTAGGCAACTTTTGATTTCTTCATTTACTTTGAATAGGTATGAATTACCTATATAATAAAGATTGAAGGATGGAAGAAAAAAGATAATAAAAATTTAAAGACCGCGTTCATACCTGGTATAAAGAGCAAAGCTCTGGAACTACTTAGTTTTCCAATGACTGATTATTGCCAATTTACCTTCACATTTAGGTTTAAGAATTACAGTGAAGTTATTAATTTGGCATATTTTTTACTGCATATTGTCCTATATATCTATCTATATGTATTTAACAATGGGAAAAAAAGCTGGAGCAGAGGTGACCAGGGGATTAGTGAAACAAAGCTTGAAACAGATGGAAATTGAGTTATCCTCTCTGCAAGTTAAACTTGGTTTTATCCTGAAAAAATGTGAAAACATTCTTGCTATAAGGATGAAATGAGTGAAAATACTCACTATGTTCATCTTCCCTCTTAAATAATACTGCCCCAAAGGGATGGTTTTTATAAAGAAAAAGCCATATTGTACAGATCAGGAATTTTGAATATGTAAGTGATGCAGAGACTGTGTAAGCAGATTAACTTTTCTCCACATTTGGATCAGATAGTTTGTGTATAACAAAGCTGTTTCTTGGTTGGGATTTAATATTTCAGTTTCATGTACTTTCTGTTGAGTACATTGGACAGTGTTAAGGCAGAAAGGGAAGGCAGGCACCAAGCCCTGAGACAGAGAAGTGTGCTACTGGCTGGGAGTATTCCACCTTCCCACAGATCATAGGGTCCTCTGTAAATCAGAGCAAATATTCTTCTGTAGCATGCAATCTCACAGCAGCTTTTGGGAAACAGTTTAGGAACATGCAGTGCACAGTTATAAATTATCTGCTGTCCTGTTTCAAGAGCTCATCCCTTACACTACATCTAGCTATTGTCAAGTTCTTGGAATGAGCTGGATATTAGCACCATGCTCTAACCAATTGAGCCAATCTTTGGGTCAAAAGATTCACAGACTAATCTGAGCTGGAAGGGATCCACAAGGATCATCAAGTCCAGCTCTTAAGTCAATGTCCCATACAGGGGTTGAGCCCACAACCTTGGTGTTTATTAACCTTGGTGGATATGTGTTGTTGTTTAGGAATATCAGTGAACAGTAAAAAAGCAGAACTGTTTGCCGTGGGGAAATATGAGTCAGCTTCTTATTAATTAAAAATGTACAAATGAAGACAAACCAATTTTCCACAAATAATTGTAAAGCCAGAAAAATTAATCCTGTGTGGAACTGCACAGTAAGGATCTGCCTTCTTTTGCTAGAAGACAATCCTGGCATAAGAATTTTTACTAGTTACCATTGCAACACATGAAATCCCATCTGAACATAAGAAAATGCTGTTTACTCTCAGAATGGTTGCACATGGGAACAGTTGCCCAGATAGACTGTGGATTCTACATCTGTGGCAGTATTCAAAACTCATCTGGACATGGTCCTGGGCAAACTGCTGTAGTTGACCCCACTTGAGCAGGGGGATTCAACAATATGTTCTCAGAAGGTCCCTTCCAACCTCAACAGGTTGATGTGATGTGTTAGTGTAAATGGAGATACATTTACATTTAGTGACTAACACATAGCTCACCAAGTCTGCCTGAACTTTCTAGATTAAAAAGTTGTTAATTTATAATTTTAACAATTAATTTAAATTGATAACTTTAATGATTAATTTAAATTCTTAGATTTAACAATTAACAATAAATTAAATTGTTGATTGTTAAAATAATTTCTATGATGGCTTATATCCCCTAAGTACATCACCATGCTACCTCCTCTGAACACCTGGGCAAAGGAGTTAGGATAAGAAGGAATGGGAGTGGTACTCCACACCACTTCTGTAGCACTACTTGCATAAAAAAAAAAAAAGTTTGTTCTGGAGATTTAACATGTGTATTTTATTAATTGAATTGGAACAAATCTCTACCCTGAAATTGCCCATCAGAAGTTGTAGAATTATTTATTTGCACTGTGTCTGTTCCCCAAATTCTAATCCATAATTCTGGACTAGTAAAACTTTATGTCTTGTGCCCTGACTAAAAGTTCATCTCAGTAAAAGCTGTTTCTTAATTTATTTTGAAATTATAAATATGTAACTGTACTTCATCCAGTTACATCCTGGACTTCTGAGGAAACATGAAATACTAAAAAATATAGAATTTTCTTCAACAAAGAAATACATTTTCTTCTTCAAATGTGTTTTTTCTGTGACAACCAACTTATAGGCAGCACTGGAAAATAGAGTAAACATAAAATACCTTCTATTATGAATGACTAAATTTTCTGGTTCAGTTGCAGTAAGATTTAGCTGATCAAGGGAAAGCAGCAATACACATCTAATACAATACCCAGGACAGAGAGAGCACATTTCATTCAGTAGCAGAGAGACAGCACTGGCTATCAAGGACAGGAGTGACTGAATACCCATCTGACAGATTTGGCATGCCCAGTTTTTTTAACTAGTTTTGCTTTGATGCTTTTGCAGAAGCTTGTATTGTGTTTGGGCTGCCAAGCAAACCTGGAGGTGCCTGCCATCATCTGCTAGCCCCCCTGCAGGGAGTGCTGATCGTTGCCAATTCCTCCTCTCTTGGTAGGAGTGACTCTCAGCAGAATGCCACACTTCTGGTTTTTGCTGTCTGCCAGACAATACAGCAGCAACCAAGCTCTCTCTGTCACCAGCTGGAAGCTCTTTTTCTATCTAATTTTTTATTCTAGTGCTCATCCTCAAAATGTCTTTCACACAACTTGTGGAAACCGTCATTTTTCAGTGTGTGTCCTTCCCATTGATACAATCTGCTGCTGAAGGCTTACATTTCTCTGGGCTAACAATGGCAGGGGGTCTCCATCGTACTGTGATGATATTGCACTACAGATGGCTCCATAGGATGGTTTTCCTGGATACTGATGCTTTTTTTTTGTTTTGTTTTTCTTGTCTGTGTATCAAAAACGTTTCACATTCTGGAAAATAAGAACGTGAACAAGAAATCTTTGTGAACAAGAAATCTTCATGCCTCTGGAACATCGTTTTTTTTTCCTGCCTTTTTCATGCAGTCTGTGGTTATACTGATGGATTAAACTCCTACCCTGTTCACTAATTTACACTCTTACAGCCTGCTTTCAAACTGTGTTCTTAGATACACAAAGCCACTGTGGAAATAGTAGACAGAAAACTATTCCTATGATTTCCTCACTCACTAATCTGCCATGTGTCTGTATCTCCATAACTAAAAGCCTCTCTTAAAATCAGCTTGGAAAAAAAAATGCAATAGAAACCTCAAAATGTAAGTAAAAAGGGAAGGAAACACATATTGATGTGACACAAAAAGCAACTTACAAACTGGGTTTAGGGAAACAACCATGAATAACTTCCTCCACTGTTTGTTCAGCTTTGTATGTTTTTATAGTCTGATGGTCATTTGAGATTAATTGCAGAGGATGGAAAGATAATGTGTTAAAGAAGAAAACGAAAGGAGAAGCAGAAGGTTGAGACTAACCTGCAGAAAGAAACCAGTTATGCACTATTGCATATTTGAGCTATCAGGTAAATCCCCACAAATGCGAATGGAAATAAATGAACACACTGAAATTACTTCAGACTTTCTTAAAAATACATTTTTCCGTGTTATGATTATTGCTACCCACTTGCTAAAACAAAAATAAAAATCAAAACAGTTTAAAACTATTCAAGCTAAATCATGGGAATTTCTCTACAAGTGAACGAGATAATCATAATCCTTGTTTTCCTGGATCACAGCAGTATTGCACAATGTTCATAGCCACTGCAGAGGACACACTGGAAAAAGAGGTGTTTGCAAGGAAAAACTAGTACCTAATATCCATGGGAAAAGTTTGGCTGCCAGAGCTCCTGCCCATGAATCTCAAATTCACTAACTGAATGGACTAGCCACAAGTCACTTTGGCTTTTTGCTGTTTATAGAAGGAACACAATTGTGTACACTTCACAGATGCATCATGAAGAGACAGTAGTTTAAGCAGATGTGGAGCAGCATAACTATAAGGCTTAGCAGTATGGTTGCTAGCTAATAAAGTGCAGTTGAATGAACCAGAAGAGGCTGAATTAGGATGTCTTCTGCTGAAAGTAACCCTAGAGACTGTAAATATGATAATTAGGATACCTTTGAAAGCCTTTAGGTGCCTTTTTGGAGTATATTAACTGGTAAATCTGACTAGTTATGCTAGTAATATACAACTGCTAGGGATAATTGAAAATGCACAGGACTGCAATTTCTTTACCAAAACATTCATGTGAATGAGGGTGGAAGAAATCCTGTTTATGAATATTTTGCAAAAAATATAATCTATTCTCAAGCATCTTCAAGCTTTGTATGAACTTATGCAGCCACTGGCCTAGCAGCTTTATAATTTATGAGCAGCCCAGATGGCACACTGATTCAGACCACAATCTAAATCTTTGTAAGACTCCATTTAATTTTGGCTGATTTAGATTAATCACAAAACTGTCCTCTACGTTTTCTAAGCAAGTCAAGGTTTCAGAGCATTTTTTATTTTGGTTTTGTTTGTTATTGGCATCTTAATATAACATATAGCCTTATCAGAGTAAATTATATCATGAATATTTCCAGAAATGATTGGAGATATTTTTAAAATTTCAGACATTTTGATGGCAGCTGAGGAAATTTTATGTTTTTCATTTTGTTATGGAAAACATATCCAAGTGTATCTAATTTTCTTGTAAGAGATTCACTGCAGAACAACAGTGCTTATGAGAGAACTGACCAGCTATGATGGATTCACACGACAGAAGTACACAAGTTCCTTTCAGGGCCAGCATACCTTGTTATAAACCTTACCAACTGCAAGATTTAATGATTTGTCTCTTGGGAATTCCTGGTCTATAGTGAGGATAGGGTGTAATGCAGGTGAATGCAAATGGTTAACATTTAGCATTAGTATAAATTTTAAATTGTTACCTAAGTCTCTAGGAACTAAATTCTCTTAATGTAAAAGTCATCTTTTTAAGATGTTTTTAATATAGTGGGAACACTTAAGGATTTCTTTTGCAATTATTTGATGTCATTCTTCTATCCCTCATTAATAAATTAACATGCCTAAAAAGCTTGTGCTACTTTTATTAGGATTATCTCTAAAGTTTCCTGATTCAACTAACCATCTAAATTTTTTGTCCAATTTTAACACCATCAGTGGATCTCAGGTGAAAATTTGGCACTTCTTCTGAATGTAATGATACAGCTTCCACCGATAATGATACATTATTAGGCCTGAGCTCATGTAACTGACTTATTCGAGGCCAGTGTTCTGGTATCATTAAAACTTTAAAAACAATGCATAGAGAGTGGTTTCTGTGCCACAACCAGAACACAGTACATGGTGAGTAACATAGTTCTTTTCTCCATATGAGCAGATATTCTTAGTTTTCACTAGTGTGCCAGTAAGTTGAAAGGGAAAAGAAATAAATGAGCAGAATACTAAAGCAAAACTAAAAGCATCTCAGAATGAAAAGTGTGCATGCAAATGAAAGTTCATGATAGTGGCAGGAAGTGATTGCATCCTAAGTCCTCTGCCTTCTTTCCAGATTTTGCATTATTCTTTAAACTCTAAAATTACAGTGATGAATCAAATCATTTTCATAAAACCAAAACAAAACCCACTGTTATTAGTTTGAGCAGATATACCATGTGGAGTTTGTTACCATTTGCTAATTTTCAATTCATTTATTAATATCAGCTCTCATTTTTAAATTTTCAGTAATCAGTGTCACTCTAGTTATGAAAGCACCTCTGCAGTCTAGACGGTACATACTCATTTATGTGATAAATAATGGATAAATACTGAGTGTGCCATTAGCTGCTAATGCAGTAGATTGATTCCCTACAGCACACACTCTCCATCCTTGTTTTAGCACTTATGCCACCTGTCTCTTGCACTTACTCCATGATGCTTCAATAATGTCAATGGGGTTCCCTCATCATTCTTAATTTAGCTCATTTTATCATTTCATAAGTAGGCTGGCATTGCTCTAACAGATGTGCAAATCAAAAGGTGCCTCACTACTGCCTTTATGATTGCTGTCATTACCCTTGCCCAATGTTTTTAGCACAATACAGATTGCATGAGGGTGACTGGATAGAATCAGTAGACCTGTTTTCTTTCCACAGATTTCCATTTTAACATATCACTACTGCTTTGGCTATGTGGCTGAGACAAAGACAGTTTACTTCAAGTCCCTGCTCCCATTGCCTTCAGCTATAGGAACAGGGATCCAAGTGGAATTAAATCAAATAGACAGATATCCGTAAGTCACCAGGGCAGGTTGGCATTCAGCCAAGATTTTGAAGGAACTCAAATGTGAAATTGCAGAACTGCTGGCCAAATTGTCTCACAAATCTATAGAAATCACTACGCCAGACTGCCAGTGAAACTTCCACCTACAGGTAGAAATTTGTGCTTGTAATTCATCAGGACATAAGGAAGATTATGTAGTGATCAACAGTGTTTATGTATAGATTTGTTACAAATATGTTTCTATAGTTCAGTGAAATAAAATTCTTCCACTGTAGATTCTATCGATCTAATGAATGATTTATTTGTCCTTACATAATACCTTTGTTTTTTACTTTGATGCTCCTAAGATCCTTCTTACTTTTAATAGCCCATTGCATTTAATCTTTATATGGGTAATACAATATTCAAGTCCTGCTATCCTGTTTTGCATGGTTCCCTCAGCTCCTGGTATTCAAAGTGAGAGGTTTGTGGCTGCAAGTGGATAGCAAATTGCCATCAAACTGTTGGTCTGTAAGAGAATATGCAAATAACTTAAATCTGAAAAACCTTTTTTATGTAATCTGAAACATTATACTATGGGAAAGATGGGTGAGAGAGAACAGAGGAAAGAATGTACACAAGAAACTGAAAGGGTAACATTTTTCCCTGAGTAGTCCAGGAGTTAAAGAAATAATGAAGTATATGAGAAAGCTTGTTTTAGTTCTTCCCAGTAGCAGAACAGACTATAATCTGTAACTTCTATTTCTTGTTCTCTCTTACATCTTAGGGGATATGCTTGGGTGGGGAAGGAGTCTAATTACTTTTGGACTATATATTTTGAATAAATAATAAAATACTTTATTTTTGAGATTAACATTCAGGTTGTTGCAGCAGACCTCCCATTAGGGGTAGAAATGAGCCAAGACACAGACTCTCATTTAACAACATGAAAAGGATCCAGGTTTATTCTTTTTACAGACTAGCCATCCTGAACCCAAACTAATCACAGACTTTGCAACAAACTCCCACTGTAGGTTTCCTTTGCAGACTCT